>PVIA01001974.1:0-237057 GCA_004024845.1 Tonatia bakeri
CATTATATAATAACCTGCTCCATCCCTTGTAGTTTTGGGCTTAATGTCTATGTTTTTCTGATATAAATTTAGCTACTCATTCTTTCTTGTCATTTCCATTTGCATGGAATATCTTTTACCAACTCTTTGAATATCTTTCAAACTATGTGTATTTTTAAACCTGAAGTGAGGCATTTGTAGGCAGCCTATAATTGGATCTTACTTTTCTATCCATTAGCCACTCTATGTCTCTTCAAAGTAGGGTTTAGTTCATTTATATTTAAAGTAATTGTTGATAGGTATAGCCTTACTATTGCTATTTTGCATATTGTTTTCTGGTTGTTTTGTCATTTCTTTGTTCCTTTGTTCCTGTTTCTTGTTCCCTTTCTGCTTTGATGATTTTATCTGTTTTGTTTCCTTTATCTTAATCTTTTGTATACCTAATGTAAGTTTTGTTTTATGGTTACATGAATAAAAGCATCATTCTTTAAATTAATTTATGTTAAAATCTTGATTTCTCAAATTCTTAGCTGTGTCACTTTATTTCTCATAAACTCATTTTATCTTTTTTCAAAGGGAGGAAAAATGTCCTTTATTTCACAAATGTATATTACATGTGTTCTATGTGTCAGGGACATTTTTAGGTACTTCCTCACCTCTCACGGAGCCCACAGACTAGTTAGTAAATGGATGATAAGCAAATAAATATAAAAGTATATGAAATATCTTATGTTAAGTTCTTTGTGAAGGCAAAATAAAGCAAGTTAAAAGGATAAAGAATATATGTAAAGTATAGGATATTAGCTAAAATAGAATTTAAAAACATTTCCTTCTTTTTCATCAGTATTTATTAACTCATGTAGTAATTTTAGTTAATTTAAATTTTCATTGTTTAGATTTCTATATTGTGCACCAACTTCATTTGTTCACCTTTAGCCTAAGTTTATTTCTCTATGCTTTAGTTTTTATGAGTATCTAAAAAAAGTTGATAAAGTCGAAAGAGGAGTTTAGTAAAGTACCTTTTATTAAGTCTACTAAGTACTGGTCACTATAAAATGGTTCTACTTATCTGAAGATATTCTTCAAAATATCCACTCTGTAGGTTCATTATGGATATTAACTAAGGCATTGTGTACTTGGAAAATACAGACTATGCTTTTCCCTTTTTAAAGGTTCCACAAAATCATACTACTAAAAGTGGAAGAACTGGAATTTTGCTCCAAGTCTATCTAAAGCCAAAGCTTTTCTGTATATTCTACCACATTCTGGATCTTTATTATTCCCTTCTAATAATCTAAAACTATGAGATAATAGGACTTGTTGTGTTCTTGTATTTTTTATTAAAAACATAAACACAAAGCTTATTGCTTACTATGTATGCTAGGAAATACATATAAAATAACAGAAATAAAATTTAGGTAGGCTCAATATTTAGAAGCAATGTTAAAGGCCCTCTCCTTGGGTGCGAGTGGGCTTAGAAGGCTTCCACAATAACAACAGCTGTGATAGTGCAGAACATTTTTAGCTACTTGCAACACACCTGGAGGCTGTGAATGACTGAGTGTTACAACAAGCCTTAATAAACATTCTCCAAGTTGCTTGTTTGCACTTACAAAATTATTTAGGTTGTTTCTTTATTCTCAAAAAAAAGTGTGTTATAATTTTATAATAAAATCTTTTGCACAGTTATATGCCTGGAAGCAGAAGTATAGATCAAATTGGTTCCTCAACATGTTTTCCACATCCAATATGTAACCATTCCAATCAAATGCTTTGGTTAATTAGAATATGTTTGTTATAGTTTATGCCTACCAAAAGTGTTTTGAGTAACATTCACAAAATTTTCACAGGTTTTGTGAAAACAACAATCATAACAAAAATGCAAGTTTCCCCTGTCCATCAAAAAGCAGAGCGTGGTATAGTTTGGAATGTGGATTTTGGTCAGATAAATGTGGATATTGATCATGGCTCTAAGACAGGGGCATCAAACTCATTTTCACTAGGGCCACATCAGCCTCACCTTCAGTTGCCTTCAAAGGGCCGAATGTAATTTTCGGACCGTATAAATGTAACTACTCCTGAACAGTTAAGCAAGAGCTCGGCACTGCTGCCAGGTAGAAACAGTGCTAGGCCAGATAAAACAAGGTGGAGGGTTGGATTCGGCTCACGGGTCTTGTGTTTGCCACCTGTGCTCTAAGATTAATTAGCCTGTAGCTTTACAAGTACAGGTGTTTTCCAATTTCTTTAATGAACTAGGGGAAATAGTATCTACTATGAAGAATGGCTCCCACAGTGATGTCAGAGGAATGGCAGCATGAGAGATCCACTTGGTTTCTCCACTTGAAGTTATGACAATTTGAAAAGTTGTATTCAACAAAGAAGATTAGCCCCAGCTCGTGTGGCTCAGTGGACTGAGTGCTGGCCTGAGAATCAAAGGGTTGCAAGTCGATTCCCAGTCAGGGCACATCCCTGGGTTTTGGGCCAGGCCCCTAGTTGGGGGCGTATGAGAGGCAACCGCACATTGATGTTTCTCTCTTTCTACCTCCCTTCCTCTTTCTCTAAAAATAAATGAATAAAATATTTTTAAAGGATAATAGCTACTGCAATTGAGAAATGAACTCACAGCATAATAAGGATCATTTATGACAACAATACCTAAACAGGAAGTAGGTAAAGGTCTGAAATTGCAAAAGAGCATAGATCAGATGCATTCAGAAGAAAAAGGACTACTACATGTATATGAAACTTTCTATTGCATAAACTTAATGGTAACCACATACAAAACCCCAAAATTGAGACACATAATTTAAAAGAAAAAAGAGGAAACAGAGAAAAATTATAGAATATCACCAAACTAAAACAGCAGACAGAAACACAAGGGAAAAGAAGAATGGGGAAAAAGAGCTACCAGAAAACAAAACAAAAAAATGGCTATAAGAAATTCTCATACATCAGTAATCACCCTAAATGTAAATGGACTGAATTCAACAATAAAAAGGCACAGAAGAGCAGATTCACATAGTTAGCAAAAGGTCAATTAGCCACATTACATATAAACATTTTAAAAACACTCTTTTTAAATAAAAGCTTAAATCTCTATGTGTAGGTATTTCGGGTTAATAATTACCAGTTGGTTAAAATAAAAATGTATCTTTGCCATCTTCTCAGTGTCCCATGGGCAGAGGTTCTATAGGTATGATCAGTATTCTACTCAGACAGGGAAGGAGCTGCCAATCACTCTGAGTCAGACAGACTTCGCCGGTGTATAATTACATGTCATATTACCCCTTTCATATGTGTACATGTGTTAAATTGTCAACATAATATAATTTAAATTGGCAGTTTAAAGATGAACTCTTTAAGCAAACACTTTGTTGTTATTGGAATGCCTAAAATGTGCAGAGCATTCTCAGTATAAAAAAAATGCCATAAATGGGGCCATTTCAGACTGGAGCTGGAACTGCCATCCCAGAGGAACTGCCTTCCATATCTGGTTTTTGAACATTTGGAATGTTTGATTTGGGCAAAATGACCTTTGGACTGGGCCAATACAACATAGTCTTCCAAACAACCATTTGTAAATCTATCAGGAGAGCACATATCCTGACAATAAGGATGATGAATTTTGGACATTCTCTGGAATCAGTGTAGCTAAAGAATAATGTAGCTTATTAGCACCAATAAAAATTCCTTTCCTATATTCAGGTAATTACTTTCCTCCTTCTTTTCATAAAAACACCTTGCCTTCACCCTGTAATCAAAACACTGTTTAGGTTTCTGCCTGAATCAGTGCTTCCCACGACTGAAATTCTATGATCTCTAATAAATACTTGTTGCCTATCACTTTGGCTTTTATTTTTAAGACTAACATTGGGCTTCAGAACTGATCTAAAGAAATGAATTGGATATGATCTCTAACATTAATGGTTTATAATCAAACAGAATATTTAGGTTGAAGTGTACCAAATTTGCTTATAGAGGACCATTGTTTGGTGTAGTAATAAGAGGTATAGGCACAGTGTTGGGGGAATAGCAAGGTGTTTTTGTTTGTTTTTTTGCCTCAGGTAGTCAAGGTGACGTATTTGGAAAAGATGATCTTTGAGGTGGGTTCATGAAGATTCACAGTTTATTTCCAGGTGGAGAAAATGAAGGTGCAAAGTTTTGGATAGTAAGAAACTGTATGTGGTAAAGTGCAAAGTTATAAAATTAAGTTATGTATTAGAGAAATAATCATAGAACTGTTCATTATGTAAGCCATGAGAGAGGAGGGGGGAAAAAGTTAGGTTGTGTGTCAGCAGAGGGTGAAGGACTGTGAATGCCCGTATAAATCCTGTGCATTTGCTTACAGGAAATTTTAAAGCAATTTGAACAAGGGAATGTCTCTGTCTGAATTGAGCTGTATAAACTTACCTTATTACTGCAGTGAGAATGCCTGGGTGAGAGTTGCCAAGAGCAAAAATAAGTTAAATGTGAGGAGGAATTATATTTGAAAATGAATGGCTAAAGTGACCTTGACCAATGTGTGAGATTCTGCTGCCTATGTTTTCTTCTAGGATTTTTAGGGTTTGGGTCTAACATTTAAGTCTTTGATCCATTTTGAATTTATTGTTGTGTGTGGTATAAGAAGATGGTCTAGTTTCATTTTTCTGTATGGTATATCCAGTTTCCACAACATCATTAACTGAATGAACTGTTCTTAGCCCATGGTATGTGCTTGCTTCCTCTGTTGAATATTAATTGACAATAAGGTGTGGATTTATTTCTGCACTCTCTATTCTGTTCCATAGATCTATGTGTCTGGTTTTTTTCCAGTACCATGCTCTTTTGATTAAAATTGCCTAATAGTACAGTTTGATATTAAGTAGTGTGATCCTCCAACTTTGTTCTTCTTTCTCAGGATTGCTCTTGCAATGTGGGGCCTTTTGTAATTCCACATAAGTTTTTGAAATATTTATTCTTATTCTTTGAAATGTTATTCGAATGTTGATAGAAATTGCCTTGAGTCTGTAGATTGCTTTGCGTAGTATGAACATTTCAATGATGTTAATTCTCCCTATCCATGAACACAGTATGTGCCTCCCCTTGTTTGTATCTTCTTCAGTTTCTTTCTTTAGTGTTATATAATTTTCCAAGTACAGGTCTTTCACATCCTTGGTTAGGTTTATTCCGAGGTGTTTTGTTCTTTTTGAAGAAATTGTGAATGGGATTGTTTTCTTGATTTTCTTTCTGTTAGCTCAATATTGACATATAAAAATGAAACTGATTTCTGGATATAAATATTGTACCTTGCTACTTTGCTGAATTCATTTATCAGTTTGAGTAGTTTCTTGGTAGAACCTTTGGGGTTTTCTATGTACAGAATCATGTCATCACGAATAGACGGTTTTACTACTTCCTTTCCAATTTGGATGCCTTTTATTTCTTCTTGTCTGATTGCTGTGGCTAGGACTTTCAGCACTGTGTTAAATAAGAGAGATGAAAGTGGACATCCCTGTCTTATTCCCAATCTTAAGGGGCTCACTGAATATGATGTAGGCAGTGGGTGTGTCATATATGGCCTTTTTATGTTATGTCCCCTCTATTCCCACTTTGCTGTGAGTTTTTATCATAAATGGGTGTGGGATTTTAGCAAATGTTTTTTCTGTATCTATCAGATATAGCTCCCTAGGCAAAACAAACAAAACAATAAAATCAACAAATGGGACTACATCAAACTAAAATGTTTTGCATATCAAAGGAACTCATCAGCAAAATAAGACAGAATGGGAGAACATATTTGTCAATAATGTGATAAAGGGTTAATATCTAAAATTTATAAAGAACTTACAAAACTCAACACCAAAAAAACAAACAACCCAACCGGAAAAATGGACAAAGGACTTGGATAGAGGCTTCTCCAAAGAGGACATACAGAT
Organism: Tonatia bakeri; assembly: GCA_004024845.1. Classification (NCBI taxonomy): domain Eukaryota; kingdom Metazoa; phylum Chordata; class Mammalia; order Chiroptera; family Phyllostomidae; genus Tonatia; species Tonatia bakeri. The sequence continues at coordinate 5,895 of PVIA01001974.1, forward strand.
GGCCAATAGACATATGAAAAGTTGCTCAATGTCACTAATCCTCAGAGAAATGCAAATTAAAACCACAATGAGATATTATCTCATACCTGTCAGAATGGCTATCATCCATAAATCAACAAACAAGTGCTGACGAGAGTGTGGACAAAGGGGAAAAATTTTGCACTGTGGGTAGGAATGCAGACTGGTGTAGCCTCAATTTTTGGAGACATCTCAATAAATTAAAAGTGGATCTGCCTTTTGACCCAGCAATCTCACTTCTGGAAATATATCTGAAGAAACACTAATTTGAAAGAACATAAGCACCCCAATGTTCACTGTAATGTTATTTATAATCACCAAGATATGGAAGCAGCCCAAGTGTTCATCAGTAGATGAGTGGGACATTTACACAACAGAATACTATTCAGCCATAAAAAATATTTTACCCTTTGCAGCAACATAGATGGATGAGGACAACATTATGTTAAGTGAAATAAGCCAATTAGAGAAAGACAAATACCATATGATTTTACTTATATATGGAATCTAATGAACAAACTGAACTAACAAAGAAATTGGGGACGGACACCTAGATGGTGAACAGTATGACCACTAGTGGGGATAGGAGAGAAGGAGGAGGGGCTGAGCAAAAAGGAAAAAGGACTCATGGACATGGCCTACAGTGTGGTGATTGCTGAGGGGAGGGGTGAATGAGGAGATTAAAAGGTAATGTAAAAAAAAAAATTAAATTTATATAAAAAACAAAGTAATCTTGACATATAATGGAATGAATTGGCAGAACTGTTTTCTCTTTAATCAGAATAAGATTAAGTTAAACGACTGTTCTACCCTCACAATATATCTTGCCTAAAAAACACATTTTGTATCCTTCTGTTTCAGTCATATGCACATTTACAACAAAATTAGCCCTCAATAATGGTAGTAGAGCGCCAAATTGCATTATTATTTGATCCTGCTGCCTGATTTCTATCACTTCCCTGGGCACCAGGGAACACAATGGATGCAATCCATTTGCCTGGGGAAGTTACTCTCATTGCAATTAGAGTTGCTGACTAATATGAACTCTGGACTGCTTAACTTTGGGGATATACTTGGTCAAATTCAACTCAATGTACCTGCTCCTATAATTCTGTGAATTGCTTCAACATGAAAAGCAGATTTAATTCAATGTTATTGATGTCTAAAGGACTTGAACCCTAAAAAAAGAAATGTAGAGAATACAAATTATTGAAAGAAATTTTCAGGAAGGGAGCCAATCTTGTAAGTATTAGAATAGTGGGACAGTACTGCTTAATAACTTAGAAAAAAATAACATTTTTGAAAATGTTTTTAGCAGTTTTACTGACTGCCTACTTTACTTGAATATTTAAAAACAGGGAGGAAATAATGTTTAACATTATTTACAACTAAAGATGGTTCATGCAGTATTAAATTCTGTGCATGAATACTATTTTTCAATCCTCATAACTACTTCATAAGCTAGATGTAGTTAATATACTCACTGTACAGTTTCAGAAAGTCAAGCATATAGAGGCTTTATTATTAAAATCACAAAGCTGATAAATGAAGAATCAGCCAAAATAAAATCTGATGACGAATACTGGATTCTTAACCATTCTTTTATAGGGCATTTCCTAGTGCTCAAGTCCTCTTACAAGACCATACGCCACCAGATGGTTTCACTGCATTAATTTCACACAGTTCCTGCCAATTTCTATAACTTATGGCTCTTACTCTATTTATTGGGGGGATGCTTCACTAGCAAAGGGATTCTGACATATTTTGGCACAAGGTATAAATGATGATGAAAATCATGTGGTGATAATAAAGTAAATATATATTAAACATTTAATACATATTGTGCCCTTTTGTAAATAGGTCCCAAATCAGTTAAGAGCTGCATGCAAAAGTCCTTTAAAGGCCCATGTAGAAATTCCCCTGACTGATGTGGCTCAGTTGGTTGGAGCATTGTCTCGAAAACTAAAATGTCACAGGTTCAATTCCTGGTCAGGACACATGCCTAGGTTGCAGGTTTGGTCCTCGTTTGGGGTGTGTTCAATAGCTGATAAATACAGGTTAAATAAATAAATAAATACATACATACATAAATAAGTCAGGCTACACTTCTATCACTTCATTATACTTCGATATTTTAATTACAGACAATTCCTAATGCAGAGAAGCTCAGCTCAGCTAGACTCACTTCCTCCTGGGTCCTCTCTTTTCCAGCTACAGTTATGATGAAGCTCCGAGTCCCACCGACAGAGGTCCGCTCCATTGTGGTTCTGCACCTGACGTTTCATATTTGTCTCAGAGCTTTTTGTCGGAAGCCACGAAGATGCTCAGGCACAAGCTGGAAATAGGGAGTAGTTAACTAGTGGTAATTTCAAACTTCCCATCAACTCGGTGGATCAGTCAGGGAGATATTTTGCAAATTTCTTAGAAGCCCTGGCATGATTTTTATGAATTGTATACCATGATATTTTCAACAAATGCACTCTCTTTTTCTAACCTCTCAACCTCGTTTTTACTGCTTTTTAGATAAAGTCCAATAAACTACTTGAACCCAAACCTTGATTCAGGTTCTGCTTAAGAGAGTAGTCAAACTGAGGAAACTCAGGAAATAGAAAACCGTTTATCTAGAAATAGTTTAAGCTATACCTTCCAAAACCTCTTGTTCTCACTCTTCTCTGGGCTTTAACCTGCTTCCCACTTTGCTTGCGATTAGGTTACTGTACTATGACAGCTACAGTAGCAGAATGGTGACATCAAAGAAGCAAGTTAAGAGTACATTCCTGAACCACATCTTCAACTTATCCTCATGAGGTCTATATCCACAGGGCCAGCCCAGCCCCCATTCCACAGCCTTAGGCCCATACAACTTATCACTCACCACATCTCCCTCTGGACCCTGGAGGGAAATAGCTGGGACAGCTAGAATATAGGGATCAAAAAAGGTTCAATTGCAACCGAATCTTAATTTAGCTATTATTGTTATTTAAATACTCATCACTCATTCACATATTTGGGTGATCCTTGAGTTCTGAGTTTCCTAAAAAAATTACATATCTTAGCCTAATTGCACAATTATAACTGCAATTGTACATTGTTGCTATTAAGAGAAAAAATCAGCCTTAGAAAAGTTCAAGAGGACTGAATACTTCCTTTAAGAATGGAAAAGTTAGGGGAAAGATCACATTATTTTTTAATGAAACAGTGAAGGAGAAATCTGTTTAGGAGTACTATGTAATGGTCAAAGACAGAAAGACTGGGAAACCAGTCCCGGAGGTAGAGGGCAAAAGACAGGATGTAAATGGAAAGTCAGCTAGGATGACAATGTCTGTTTCGGGGTTTACTGTTGTAGGACATAATTCTAGCATGCACATCCCATATTATTAGAATTATTCTCCACTTGCCATAATACCATTTTTTTTTCTGGCTTTTGTTACCTCTTGAACTCAAAACTGCTTTTCATTACTGAAACAGCCCCACAGTCTTTTTAGGTTGACTCATTTTCATTTGTTACTATCTCATTTTACTGAAAGTCCCGATCTGGGGTTTAAGGGTAACTTCAATGACTTCATGTTCGGGAAAATTTTTCAGTGTTATTCTTTAGCTAATGGAGTTGCTCTGGAGAGGGAGATTTTCCTTCAGCCAGAACTGGGAAAGAAAGGTAACCGCAACATTAAAAGTTACATATTTTAGTTCTGGCTGGTGTGGCTCAGTGGACTGAGTGCCGGCCTGCAAACTGAAGTGTTACCTGTTTGATTCCCAGTCAGGGAACATGCCTGGGTTGCCTGCCAGGCCCTCAGTAGGGGGTGTACAAGCACAACCACTCACTGGTGTTTCTCCCCCTCTCTTTCTCCCTCTTTTCCCCTCTCTCTAAAAATAAATAAATAAAATCTTTTTTTAAAAAAGTTATATGTTTTAAATTACTATCATATAAAAACTACCAGACATTTTCCCCAAAGCATTTCCTTATTAGATGAAAACAAACTGATAAGGTATTTGACAGTTTTCTAAATAATTTTTATGTAACTTGACCAAGTTCTCATTGCTAGTTTGGGATAGAGATGACCTTCAAATATAAGCATAATAATAAGTTTTAAAAAGTATAGAATGATTTTGAGCTAATTTACCAAAAGCAACAATATTGGGGTTTTATGGGTGGGGGGGGCGGCATGCAGAAATAAGCACAAGTACAAAGAGGAATTAGCAGAAGCAATGACAAAAACAGAACTAGAGATAGAAGTGGACGAGGAAAAAAGAAGTGATGGCAAGAGAGATAGTGATTAAAACTAGCAAAGTAGAGAGGAATGAGAATAAGATTAGTAAATAAAACATATTATACTGAATGGCATAATATTATGAAATTAAAAAAGAAACAGTAGGGAAAAAAGAAGTAAAGAATTATATTTTGAAAAAACAAACCAATTATAAATTCAGATTTTGTAGATAGAGAGAGACAGTTCATATTAACTGTTACAGGGTTCATGTTGATAAAAACTGAGAGGAGATATCAAACACTATTTGTTTATAATGAATGATTTTAAAATTACTATTAGTTTTTTACAACATTTTTAACAAAATTTATTTTAAATTGAAATGAGTGAATTCTAACATCTGTTTTTGAATCTGTTACCAAATAAAAGTGGTTGTTTGGCTGCCCACCACTACCAACAGGCAAAGTCTAGAGGCAGAGGCTGGTGAGAAAGGAAAGAAGTTTTTAATCAAGTGCTGCACAATCTTGGAGAATGCCAGCCTCTGGCATCAAAGCCCATCCCCTCCAGGAAACCAGAGGAAATCCTAACCCCCTCAGCCAGACCAAAACCAAAGGGAAAACCAAAGTCCAGAGTTCTTTCTCCCATTTAAAGTGTCATCCTTTGGGAACCGTAGGCACCCACTGAGTGGTCATCTAGACAGCTCAGGTTTTCTCCCAACCACTGTCAGGCCTCAGGCTCCCTCCTGGAGCTTCCATGTCCAGCCAGCATCACTATTTGTCATGTGGCTTCCAGAGACAGAAGGACCCACGATCACACCAGCCAGTACATTTGCCAGGTGGGTCAGAGCACATCCCTTACTTTCCTTGTTGCCATTCTGATTTCTACGGTGGATGTGCCTGCCTACCCTTGGTCCCACCCCAACCTGGTATGGGAAGGGGGGTAGGAGGACTTTTCCTCCATCCAATTATCTTGCCAGCCTTGCTCACGCTTGCTGCAGTATTTCCTCCTGCCATCATCTTTCTCAGAGGTGAGGAATCTGCCACCAGGAGCAGGATGCTCCAGACAGGGGAGGAGTGTTCACAAGGTGTCAGCTTGGTCACCTGGGCACTGCAGCTGTCCACTGCCTTGGGTGGTTTGCAGCTCCTCCTGCTCCCTGTCCTTATTTACACATAATTGTGTTGGGGTTTTTTTTGTAGATTTCATAGTGGAAAGATTAAAATACAGGCACAATCATTGCCATTTTGAAGTTTAAAGAACAGTAAGTATATAAAAATGAAAGCATATGTTATGGCTTCTGTGATTCATAGCACACAAACTTTCTACATGATCAGTTTTTATTTTCAACTTTAAAAACAAAAACTGTTTAAGTCTTAGTGTTACTTTTGTTGTTCCATACCCTTTAGTATCAGATATCTTTTCCAAAAATAACTCCTCTCCTTCATTCTTTCATTCACATCAAATTAAACAATAAACAACTTCCTTTTTTATATTTCTCTATTCTTTCATTGTTGTTCAAGTACAGTTGCCTCCATTTCTCCCCACCACCACTCCCCACACCAGCCATCTCCAACTCCTACCCTCTATCCTACCCCCCTTTGGCTTTGTCCATGGGTCCTTTGTACATGTTCCTTGATGACCCTTCCTCCTTTTCCCTCTGTTATCCCCTCCCACCTTCCCTATGATTACTGTCAGTTTGTTCTTTATTTCAGTGCCTTTGGTTATATTATACTTGCTTATTTGTTCTGTTGATCAGGTTCCACTTATAGGTGAGATCATATAGTATTTGTCCCCTCACCACCTGGCTTCTTTCACTTAGCATAATGTTCTCCACTTCCATCCATGCTGTTGTGAAGGGTAGGAGCTCCTTTCTTTCTGCTGCATAGTATTCCACTGTGTAAATGTACCACAGTCTTTTGATCCACTCATTTACTGATGGGCATTTAGGTTGCTTCCAGCACTTGGCTATTGTGAAGTATGCTGCTATGAACATTAGTGTGCATAGGTTCTTTTGGATTGGTGTTTCAGGATTCTTAGGATATAATCCTAGCAGTGGAAATGCTGGGTTAAAAGGCAGTTCCATTTTTAGTTTTCTGAGGAAATTCCATACTGTTTTCTACAGTGGCTACACCTATCTGTATCCCCACAAACAGTGCACTAGGGTTCCCTTTTCTCTACAACCTCACAAACACTTGTTGATTTGGTTATGATGGCCATTCTGACTGGTGTGAGGTGGTATCTCATTGTGGTTTTAATTTGCATTTCTCTGATGGCTAGTGATGCTGAGCATCCTTTCATATGTCTCTGGGCCCTTAGTATGTCCTCCTTGGAGAAGTTTCTGTTCAAGTCCTTTGCCCATTTTTTAATTGGGTTGCCTGTCTTCCTAGAGTGGAGTCATGTGAGTTCGTTATATATTTTGGAGGTCAAATTCTTGTCTGAAGTATCATTGGCAAATATATTTTCCCATATGGTTGGTTCCCTTTTCCTTTTATAGCTGTTTTCTTCAGCTGTGCAGAAACTTTTTTATTTTGATGAAGTCTCATTTGTTTATTTTTTCCTTTATGTATCTTGCTCTAGGGGACATATTGGTGAAAATATTATTGCATCGAATATCTGAGATTTTCCCTGCCTTTCCTCTAGGACTTCTGTGGTGTCATAACAGAAGCCTTATATTTAAGGCTTTTACCCACCTTGAGTTCATTTTTGTATAGGTGTAAGTTTGCGGTCAAGTTTCATTTTTTTGCATGTAGCTGTTCAGGTCTCCCAATACCATATGTTGAAGAGGCTATTTGTACTCCATTTTATGCTCCTGTCCCCTTTGTCGAGTATGAAGTGACCATACAGACTTGGGTTTATTTCTGGGCTCTCTGTTCTGTTCCATTGATCTATGTGTCTGTTCTTATGTCATTACCAGACTGTTGTGATTACAGTGGCCTTGTTATTAGTGTGATATCAGGTATTGTGGTCCCTCTTACTTTGTTCTTCATTTTCAATATTGCTGTGGCTATTCATGGTCATTTATGATTCCATATAAATTTTTGAAACATCTGTTTTATATCTGTGAGACAGGTCATTGGTATTTTAATAGGGATTGTATTAAATCTATAAATTGCTTTAAGTAGTATGAACATTTTGAAGATGTTAATTCTTCCAGTTCATGAACACAGTACTTTCAACAATCACACCTGAAGACATTTCATCAATATTTTCCAACCACAATCTATTATTCTAAAGATAAGTGATGTACTTATATGAGTAACTATAAATTCATCTCAACATTATTTTAAAATGGCACAACTACTTATTGATCAATACAAATCTGAATGTGAGAGAAGTCTTTGGAAAAACATATTTTAAGAAAAGGAGGTAATCTGTCATTACAATTGATCCAGAAAGTGAATAAGGTAACTGTGTAATTAGGGCAACAGCTATAAAAGTAATTTTTGTTTTAATTTTTCTACAACTCATAAAACTAAGTACATTATAGTCTATGATTTTTTGGCTGTGTGCCATACTGTTCATTTTTTTCTAAATAAATGCCTTTAAGAGCTGAAAACATTAGGTCCTTCAGTCAAGCAATTGTTGACATGAATCTGTTAGCTTACATATACAACTGATTGATTAAAACAGGAAGGAGGCATATTTTGTATGTTAACTACAGACATATGGAAATATATGTATCCAGAAAACAAAATGTTAAAATGAACTATTCCAAATGGTAAATTGTTATGAGTGTTTGAAAACTAATAAAAAAATTCTTTGAAATAAAACAACAGTAATTGTGTGTATATGTATGTGTGTATGTATTATGTGAGCTTTTAATTTGATGTAATTATTTAATATTTTGAAATTCTGATGCATTGCACAGATCCTCTAAAAAGGGGAACATAATATCAATGGCAGGAAGAACCTGTCTTGTCTTAGAGTGAGGTGACTGATGTATGTTTTTTTCCCATAAAAGTGTAACTTGTAAATGGTGCTAATCCCTGTGAGATTTCTTTTCTTCTTTTTACATCTTCCTTATTAACAAGGTGATGTGTGGAGGGCCAAGCAGGATAATGTGCGCCAAGGGAGTTGCAGGCAGGCTTCGGGTTCAGCACAGCTGCCCCAGGCCACGGAAGACTGCCTGATAGATTGTTGTAAGGAAAGAATGACTTGGCTGCTTGCTCTATCACTGTACCAAGAAGGAGCAGCAATGTTCTTAAAAAATATAATGTACCTACTGTTGTGGTTTGTCTTTCTCACGCTCTGCTTCAAAGCTGACTCAATATATACAGCCTGACTTCACCAATAAACAGTTCCCTCCTCTACATCCCAGAGAAGGGATTCCACCTGACCCTGCTTTGACTCTGTATTTCTCAATCCTCCATTGCCTTCCCTTGGGACGTAACCAATCTAGCCACACTGGTCATGGCAGTGATGATAATCTTCACTTTGGGATGGCTAATGATGCAATAATTACAAAATAAAAAAGAACAAGAGTGAAGCCAAGAAGCAAGTGGACTATTTTCTTTGCTCCTGAATTGATTGGTGATTACATGTTTACCATTGAATAATCAACCTATAAATCCACAAAATGAACACATTTTCTATAACACACCATTCAGGAGTATAATACTTTTATTTGTGCATAACTTCCAGTTGTTTTGCTGCTGTAACAAATTCCTGTGCATGACTCTTGGTCAAGATGACAGCACAGGACTCAGCTCTTCCCATGACTACATCAAAATTATAACTGAACAACAGAACAACAATTATTCAGAACTGCTTGGAATCTGGTGGAATGAAGTCCGACCACTAGGGAGTTAAAGAAGCAACCACAATGAGACTGGTGGGAGAAGTGGAGATGCCAAACAGAGTGGACTCACAGTCAAGTGTGGTGGATAAAAATCTGGGGGAATAACTCAACTGCAGAGGACCCTGTGAGGAGCAAAATGTCCAAGCCTCACACCAGGCCCCTCAGCCCAGGGTTCCAGTGTCAGGAAGAGAAGTTTCTATAACTTCGGGCTATAAAAAGCAGCAAGAATTGAGGCTGACTGAGAAAGAGGGCTCTAGAGTCCCAGGCAGTTCCTCTTAAAAGGCCTAGACAAGAACTTGAACTCATTCATTCTGAGCTCCACTGCTGGGGCATCAGCTTGAAAGGCATCAGGGATAAGGGGAGGAACTGAAATATCTGGTATCAGGGCAAGAACTGGGGGGCAGCTTTCTTTCAGAGAGAAGTGCTGGCAGAGACCATTCTTCCTTTAATGAGCTCTCCTGCAACAGGGTTGGTAGTGGGGTGCCATATCTGAGATTCCATCAACCTGGCTCATATTATTTGTCCAATGCTAGTGATTCCCTGAGGCTCTGCCCCACCCAAGTTCCACACTCACCCAAGCTGTTTTCAGTGGATTTTCCATAAAAAAAAAAAGCCTGTCTTGCTTCATGCTTCAGATTTTCCTGAAATCCCTCAAATACACAGCACCTGGCCTCAGCACACTCCATACCTCTTGATAAATGGCCCCAGCACTGGCATTAGAAACAGCCACCCTTGGTTTACAGCTTGGCCTCACCGGAGCATCTCTGAACCCAGCACAAGTACAGGCATCTGTGGATTGCTTTTTAACTCATGCCAGGTGGCCCAGAACAAAACACAGGGGGTGACTGACCTTGGCCTGTACCTCCTGTGAGGTCTCAGAGCCAGTGCACCCAGTGGACAGCTTCATACCACTTTGAGGCATCATCACCCAACCACCTCCACAAGCAACAGAAGGGGCAGACTCATTGGGCACCAGAGTGCTGCTGAAATAAGTCCTGCTCTGTGAGATGGGCCCCTGCACAGCTGATGCTCCATGGTGTTCAGATGTCAGTGGTAAATGGTCAAAACCAGTTTTTGAAGTTGATCAGACTGTGAGTATATCCTTCCCATTGACATGGCAATAGCAATTAAGTCTCAACTGCAACAAAAGGTGTGCCTTTTGTTGTAGCCTTAAGTTGTGCCCTAATTGGTGTAGCAATTAAGTCTCAACTGCAACAAAAGGTGTACCCAGCTTGGGTGATTGGGGATGCTATGCCAGTGAACTCTACAGAACACCTACTGCATTAGGCCACTCTGTCATAGCCACTCTATGTAATACATAGGAAAAAAAAAAAAAAGGGAAACTGACAAAATAAGGAGACAAAGAAACATCTTCCAAGTGAAAGAATAGAACAAAACTCTAGAAAAAGAGCTAAACAAAATGGAAGCAAGCAATCTATTAGATAAAGAGTTCAAAACACTGGTTTTAAGGATGCTCAATGAACTTAGTGAGAACCTCAACAGCATAAAAGAGGACCAGTCAGAAATGAAGGATACACTAACTAAAATGAAGAATAATTTACAGGGTATCAACAGTAGGGTAAATGACGCACAGAATCAAATCAGCGTTTGGAATATAAGGAAGCAAAGACAATCAAAACAAGGAAAGAAAAATCTCCCCTCCCCCCAAAAAATGAGGATAGTGTAAGGAGCCTTTGGCACAACTTCAGGCACCTACCTTCACATCATAGGGGTGCTGGAGGAAGAAGAGAGAGGACAAGAAATTGAAAACCTACTTGGAAAAATAATGATAGAAAACTTCCCTAACTTGGTACAGGAAATAGGTATACAAATCCAGGATGCACAGAGGGTCCCAAATAAAATGAACCCAAAGAGGCCCACATCAAGGCACATCATAATTAAAATGCAAAAGGTAAAAGACAAAGAATGTTATAAGCAGCAAGAGAAAGGCAATTAGTTAACTATAAGATAGCTCCCATAAGACTGTCAGCTGACTTCTCAACAGAAACTTTGCAGGCCAGAAGTGATTGGCAAGAAATATTCAAAGAGATGAAAAGCAGGGACCTACAACTAAGATTACTCTACACAGACAAGCTATCATTTAGATATGAAGGACAGATAAAGAGCTTCCTGGACAAGAAAAAGCTAAGGAGTTCACCAGCATTCCAACAAAACCAGTATTCTACAGAATTTTAAGGGTCTCTTATAAAAAGAGGGAAAAAAAGATAAAAAATATGAACAAGAATGGCAATAAATACATATCTATCAACAATTGAATCTAAAATAAATGAACAAGCAGAACAGAAAAAGACTCATAGACACAGCAAACATTTTGATGAGTGCCAGATGGGGGTTGGGGGTTGGGGGATGGCTGAATAAGGTGAAGGGATTAAGAAGTACAAATTTGTTGTTACAGAATAGTCATGGGGATGTACAGTATAGAGAATACAGTCAATTTTATTCTAATAACTACATATGGTGTCAGATGTAACATGATTTATCAGGTTGATCACTTAGTAAGTTATGTAATGTGTAATCACTGGAACATGCACTTGAAATTAATATAATAATGTATGTCAACTATAATTAAAAATGAAAATAATTTATATATGAAAAATGAAGTTATTAGAAATTAAAAACACTCATGTGCATGAAGAAATATGCATAATTTCTATTTTTTAAGAGTTATACATATTGATCTTGCTCAAAATTACAGAATTTGTGGACAATGCTAGAAAAGTGGTCCTTCACAATATGAATTTTGAGAACATAATAATGTAGAGTACTAGTCTGTCAATGGAAAGGAATTGTGTGTGTGTGTATATATACCATCTGTCTGGGAAAAGTCCAACCATTGTTAATATAATGAGAATGGTTGTGTAGCATCCATGCAACCTGGCAAACAAGGAGAGTGAATGGAATGTGCATGCATGAACAATAATGATTCCACTATACCAGTCAATAGGGTGGTAGATGCCACTGAATGAGCATGTGTACTGTGTGGTCGTCACATTCAAAATGACTGAACGAATACAGCTACAAATCTGCATCAAATTTCATGTTAAACTTGAACACACCTCTGTGGAAACTATTCAGGTGATTCAGAAGGCCACAGCTATGGGCACTTGGTGACTGGCAGCTTCATCACAACAATGTGCCCGCTCAGGCATCACATCTCATGTGGAGTTTTTTGGTGAAACATCAAATCACCCAGGTGACTCAGTCCCTCTATAGCACAGATTTAGCACCTGAGACTTCTGGCTTTTCCCAAAATGAAAACAATCTTTGAAAGAAAAGAGAACCATCAATGAGATTCAGGAAAATACAATGAAACAGCGGATGGCAATTGGGAGAACTGTGTAAGGTCCCAAGGTACCTACTTTGAAGGAGACTGAGACATCACTGTCCTGTGCACAATGTTTCTTGTATTTTGTATCTTCTTCAATAAATATTCCTATTTTTTATGGTACATGCTTGGATATCTTCTGGACAGACATTTTGCAAATATTTATTGTATAAATGATATGAGTTTATGTATAATGTATATATTTTAAATCCCTTTAATTAGTTTCCTCAAACTTGAATAATGTGTGCATCATTTTAACAATACATAATTATATATTCCTTATAGTGATTTTAATTATGTTAATTTGAATACTGATATCTTGTGTATAAATTAAGTTTCAACATTTTTACATAGTCCTTATTCAGCCACAAGACCTAAATAAATGTACAAATTAATCACATAGCTACCAAAGCATATAAAATTCTAATTAACAACAGTATTTTAACATGATGGATGATAATTTTAATTGGAAATAAATCATTGATTTTAGACATAAGTTTGAAGTAATCATGCATCCTGTATTGTTCTACGTTTAATCTTTTTTTACTGACTTCAATAATATTATTCTTTTATTTTTTTTACATGTCTATACTACACAACATGAAATTAATAATTGAAGTCTTAGTTTGCTGGGTAAAAATACATCAGTCTTCATACTTACCAAAATCCTTTAACAAGAAATTGACACTTTTAAGGATGTGCCATTTAACAACACTGAAACTGTATCTTTACTAAGAAATATTAACTTTAATATAAATGTAAAGTATATTAAATAAATATATAATTCAAATTTTGTGTTAGAAGCAAAATATCTACTAAATAAGTAGTACTACTTTGAAGGAAAAATAGTAAATTGATACATCTGAATAGGTCAGAGATTCAGGCATTGTAACAATTCAGAATGTAAATAAACACTGTTATTTGAAAAAATAAGCTTTATTTAAGGCTTATTGAGACATAATGTGCTTAAATACAATTTCCCCACTTGAAGTGTACAATTGTATAATGTTCACAGTTTCCTCACCACCAAAACAATCATAATATATTTCAATCACACACACACACACACACACACACACACACACACACACCCCTCCTCCGCGAGTTGCTCTGCAGTCAACCATACTCTTTGTTCCCATCTTTTGACTTTCTGTCATTATAGTATGACTTTCCTGGAACACACCATAAATGGAATCAGAACATATGGAGTGGATTATCTATGGCTTCTTTCACCCAGTTTATTAGTTTTAAGATTCAACCATTTTACTGCAAGTATCTGTGGTTTATTTCTTCCCTTCCCTTCCCTGTTTTGGTTCTAAAGAATACAGTTATTATGCACATACCTATAAACATTTTCCTGTAAGAATATTTTATTTCTCTAAACCATATACTATCTTAATTTACAAGAAATTAAACACTATTGCCAAAGTGACTGTAGCAGTATGCATTCTCCCCAGAAGTGTATGCTTCTCCTGCTCCATAATCTCAACGTGCATGAGAACTCTTTGTTTTAGACATTGTGGTGGAGCAAAGAAAAACCACACTGTGTTTTTTCACATTATTTCTTTAATGAAAATTAATGTTGTACACATTTTCATGTGTTTGCTTGCTACTTGACAATATTCTTTGGTAAAATAAAAACAGATATTGATTCATTTTTATTGTTGGGTTTGTGTCTTTAATATTGAGATGTGTTTTAAACATATTCTAATAGCACTTCTTTAGCAGACATATACTTGGCAAATACAATGTACATTTGTGAATTGTGTTTTTCTCTTTACAGTGTATCATTTTAAGGTCTTTTTTTTTGTTTTAATTAAGTACATTGTATAGATTGTTTTTTCTGACTTTTTTTTTATTCTGTACCCTATGAAAACTTTTCCTATCCCAATTAGGAAAAACATTCTTTCACCTTTTTAACAGTGTTATGTTTTTAGCTCTTTACATTTACATCTATGATCTACTTTAAATTAGGTTTTGCAGGGAATGAAATAAAATGTCAATGTTTTTCAGATTATCCACCACCATTTGTTGATTGTTTGATTTTCACTGAATTACCTTGGACATTTGTAAAATAAAAATATTAAGTGTCAATATATACTGGGTTTATTTCTGGACTCATTTTTCTGTTCCACTGATCTGTATAGGTACACATGTGCCAAAAACCTGTGTGCCAAACTGTCCTGAATGCTGTAGCTTTTTGAAAATCTTAAAGTCAGACTATACTTGCTTACACCTTTTCAAAATTGTTTTGGCTAATTAGGTTCTTTGGGATATATGGAAATTTGAGATTCATGTTGTAAATGTGTATAATAAATAAACATCAGGAATTTTGAATGGAATTTCTTGAATTTACACATCACTTTGATAGAATTGACATCATAACACTGAGTTCACATCCATGAATGTGGTATATCTTTGCCTATATATTTTTTAAAATTTTGCTCAGAAATTTTTGTATTTTTTATTGTACCATAATTGCATATACTTGTTAAATTTATTCTGAAATGTATAATATATTTGCTATTTGAAAAGGTATTTTAAGACAGGCAAGTCCAAGCTGGCAGCATAAGAAGAACCTTCATATAGAAAACTTCCATCCTGAAGAAGAACTGAAGGTTGCCTAAACAGCTTCTGAACAATAAACAATAGGGGGACCATATAGAGAAGGACAGAAGTGATAGCAACATAATAACCATGAGAATCCTACCCTCATGAGGCAACCTGTTTTAGGGAAGGATATCATTGAGGGGCTGAGTTCAGACATACCTGCCATGAGCAAAGCAAAAACACCCCAGCAGTTTAAAGGGCAACTGGACTATAAATGAAGAAAATCCATTCACTAACACTAAAGTGGGTGAGGTACCACTGGAACTCTCTAGTGAGTGCCTTTGTTTAAGTTCCCCTTCTACCTGGTCAGAGTGGGTAGGAACTCATATAAGTAATGTAGCCTGCAAGGCCACCTCAGCATGCTCTGAACCCTTGGCCTGCTCCAGCTCATCAGCCATCCTGCCAGCCTGGCCCCTGCACTGCACGTGCAGCACACCTTGGCAGCAAAAAATCATAAATGATATTGTCAGTGGAAGACTACAATATAGTAGTATTTTCTTTATGTTCTAAGTTAAGGCAAATTAACTTAGAGTTTTACAGAAGAACATAATGAAAACTGGTCCTTTTGAAAGAGTGATATATAGAAATAATGTAAATGAATAAATAGAGAAATCTATCAGGCAAATAATATAAATCAATTAAATTCATTTTTTTCCAAGGACAATCTTACTTTATAGCTTTGTATTTTCAAACTTAAGAGAAAAGATATGTGATATATTTAGGTAAATGGGAGAGGTACAGCAATTTAACAAAATTGCATTATTTATAGAGCATATAAAATTTTCTCAGTTAAAAAATAAGCATATCAATTAAAATCATTAAGTAATAAGCTAGTCTTAATTCATAAACAAATATACTGCAAAAAGTCTAAAAATAATTACGAAGTGTGAATAGGGTTATAAATAACATTCACATATTTTAAAAACAATATTTATATTAAAATTTCTACTTATTACTTGACATAAATAATATTTGCTTCCTCATCAAAATCATCACAATTACCCTTTGAGGATCCTCAAGGCAAGCTGTTTTACGTTGAACTTGGCATTAACCACATTGTTTATCATGATGATAATCATACAGAATTTTCCATCTGGGTTCATGATCCTGAACATCAGCTGGTGACTCCACAATGACACAGAACACCAATAAATAAAGTGAGTTCCCTGTTCCACAGTGTTCTCTTGATATGTGATGCATGGCCATGTATTATTAATGAATCATTGTACCAATGATATATTGAAATAGAACATCAGGGAGATATTATTTTCTTGGTAAAATATTGGGCATTCACAGGGTTCTGGAGGTCTAAGAATGCATTTCCAAAGCCAGGCCATGGACCTATTTGAAGAATAAAATCAATTTTTTTTCTTTATGATTTTAAAATTGCAATGACTGCTTATGACAGCTGTAATCTCAAGTAATCCGAGCTCATAAATAATTCATGTTGCTGGTATTGTGTATATATATATGAAAACTTAGTTAACTTTTGGAGGATAGACACTTACAGTAAAGGGCAGACACAATGAACAAGATGAAGTGTGATTATGGTCCAGGAGATTTATGAAAGCGGCCTATATGAGCGTAAGAAAAACAGTCTCCATAAGAGCGCAAAATTGCCATGAGGGAGAAATGATATAGTAGAAGGTTTTTAGCTTTAAAATAAGTTTGAAAGCAGTCTGCCCAAAGCCTGTGGATTTAATCTCACATATTTATTTTAAGGGTGAAACTAAGAACAGCACAAAACAAAGGAGGACAAGATGAGTAATTCTGTATGCTCAGCAAAATATAAATTATGTATTGGTTGTGAATTCTGCGCTGGCTCCTCTACAGTTGCTCAGACATAACCTTTCCACACAGGCTGGATGATTCCATGCCAAGATAACCAATTAATGCAATCAACTCAGCCGAATGCTGAATAATGGGCATAAAACAGAAGGTCGTAAGAGTCGCTGTATATAAAGGTGTAGGTTGTGTCCTGCATGGAAATGCCTGGACAAGGTCTTTATGGTGATGGTGACAGGGGTGGCAGACAGGCTTGAAACCCAAACTATATCCCATTTTTAAAGTGTTTGGCTTTGGGGTTCAGCTGAGAGGCAGGGGACTGTTTGTCTAGATTTTCCAGATGAGAATGATTTGGGTGTGTTGTTTCCCACTGGAGTGTTCTTTGTAATTTTAACAAAAGTATTTTGTCTGCCCGTGGGGACCCTGAAGTTTGTGGAGAAGTGGAAAACATGTGGGTGACTTGATATTCTATAGGTAAAAAACATTGAATAGATCTCAGCAGATTCAATAGGTCTGGTTTAACATTCCTTTTCTCAGATGGCACAATGATCAGTAACCCAAAAGGAGTCATAAAAGAATCGGTCATTCCAGGCTATAACCTTAAACTTGTCTATATCTTTCCACAGATGTGTTACACTGCTTTACTACTCATCTGGCTTTCCTCTAATCTCTATGATCTCAGCCTTTCTGGTCATATTCTAAACGGGTTTATTTTCCTGAATTCAGCTTTACACTTGGCATTTGCTTTACAAGTCATGGTCTCAGGAGAGCTGGTTAATGAACCCGAGTCACAGGCACATTTAAATTTTGCATCATTGCTTCTTGCCTTGGTGGAATGATGGATGACATTGAGAAAAATTAGAATTTCAACAAACGATATGGATCTGACAAAATGGCACAGAACTCAGAGCTGCAACTTAGGGCCTAGAAGTTCCCTGTTTCCCAGTAATCCTTGAATTGATGGATCATATAGAGTCAGGAGGTTCGTACAGAAGATAAAGGTTTTAGCAACAAAGGGAACTCGCATTTGGGAGTTCTCCCAATTGCCATCAGCTTCCCCATAATGTTTTCCTGAATCTCACAGATGGTCTGAAATCTCTTCCCTTTCAAAGGTGATTTTAGTTTTGGGAAAAGCCCCAGGGCACCAAATCTGGGCTATAGGGGGACAGAATCCCCCAGGGGATTTGATGTTTTGCAAAAAAACTTTGCACAAGATGTGATGTGTGAGTGGGCATATCGTCGTGATGAAGCTGCCCATCACCAGTTACCCGTAGCTGCAGCCTTCTGAATCATCTGAATAGTTTCCATGGAGGAATGTTCAATCTTAATGCAAAATCTGATGCAGATTCGTTGCTCTATTCACTCAGTCATTTTGAATACAGTGGCCACATAGTACGCATGCTCACTCAGTGGCACCTACTGCCCCCACTGACTAATACAGTGAAGTTATCATTGTTCATGTATGTGCGTTCAAGTCCACTCTCCTTGGCTGCCAGGTCACACAAACTATTCTCATTATATTAACAATAGTTGGACTTTTTCTGGATAAACCATATATATATAAATATTAATATTATATAATATATATAATATAATATATATTAATATTATATAATATATTATAATATATAATATATAATATATATTATATTATATATTGTTATAATATTATAAATATTAATATTATATATTGTATATTATATATATTATATATATTATATATATATAAAATATGTGTATATGTGTGTGTGTGTATATGTATGAATGTAATTGTATTTCTTCTTGTATAATATAGAGCTTCCTAACATATCTTCCTATCACCCCAGGAGTCTAATCTAATAATTATATGTTTTTCTTTTATATTTCTAATCTTTTCCTCTATGTTTGTTTTTCTCTTCTGTCTAAAAACAAAATCAGCCCTGGCCAATGTTGTTCAGTTGGCTGGGCACTGTCCCACTAACTGGAGGGTCATGGGTTTGATTCCTAGTCAGGCCACATGCCTGTGTGGCATGTTCAGTCCTTGGGCACATGCAGGAGGCAACTGATAGATGTTTCTCTCCTTCTTTTCCTTCCTCCCTTCCCCTCTCTCTACAATCAAAGGATATTTAACATATTTGTATTTCTTGTTTATGTTGTATCAATGGAAATTAAATGAGGAAAAGAAATAAAAAGTAAATATTTTAGTATTTATTTTCCTTCATTGTTAGTAAAAAACTATCATTAACCTCTTAGATAATAAGATAAAAGTTCAGATAGAATGAATATTTTCTTATAAACATGATTTTTATAACATACAAGTATTTTTAAATGATACTTGTATGGCTAAGGAGATTAACTACATAATGTATAGTCATAAAAAATTTTCAAAGTGGAAAACCAGGTATTTGAATGAATGACCAGATTAGTTTAACCCCATGAATTAGAATTCCATATTGGCAATGCACACTATGTAATATCCAGCTTTTTTAAATGGTTAAGTCCATAATTATTTTTGTTATGAAATCACATGTGAACATAACTGTCCAGATCAATGAGGAAATTAATGCAGTAACATTTATATTCTGAAAGGAAAGTTTCTGCCCTACTCATTTTATGACAGTACAGGCAGTAAGTTCAGAAGCAGTAGTTAACTATGATAAACCTTATTACTATCTTGTAAAATCACAATTGACTAACAGTTTTTATCTGGGATAGTTAGAATGTGTTATCACATATCTTGTTGATATCTGCATAATTTCTCTTAGTAGAAAAGAGAAAGACATTGATTAAAGCTCACTAGTGAAAGATAATCTACAGATATTAGACAGTTCTGGTGTCTTAGGCCAATGTAACAAGGTAATGTCCTTTCTACCTCACTGAGCACCATAAAAGTAACTGTTCATTCACTATTCCTAAATAATGTTTAGGAATGTTCTTAGATATATTGGGAATATTTTATTGTTAACATAATAATAGTGAAAGCTTTGAACTCAATTATCTGCAGCTGAGATTTGGGAAGGCTTTCTTTTTTGGACTTTATCAGATTTATTGAAATGAAAATTATTATGGGCATTTTTTGGCTTATTATGCTGTATTATTTCAAGAAAGGTAAACATACCACTGAAACACACAAAAAAAGTTTTGTGTGGTACATGGAAAAGGTGCTGTGGCTGAACAAACATGTCAAAATGTTTTGTGAAGTTTCATGCAGGAGATTTCTCACTGGACAATGCTCTGTGTATGGTCAGGTAGAACAGCTAAAGTTGACAGTGATCAATTAGAGACATTAATTGAGAACAATCAATATTAATACCACACAGGAGATAGCCAACATACCCAAAATATCCAAATCAATAAAGTTATTGGTGACAATGAAATGTGTCTTTTATTTTACAGTAATAATTAAACGAACATTTTGGCCAACCCAATAGATAGCAAAGACTATGTTATGTCATTTGAATTCCATTTTAATACTCTTTTCACCACCTTACCTAAATATGTGTGATAGTGAACTGTATTCTAACAAGACTTCACTGTTTCCATAACTGAAAGGAATCTTAGAGCTCAGTATACTAGCTCAGCTATTCTACAGCATTTAATGGTTTTCTAAAAATATATAGATTGCTATAGCTTATAATCTGCACAAATATCCCTTCACTGACCATGACCATGACATGATAAAAACAAAGCTCAGAGTGTTCACCTAGGAGTAGTAGAAAGAAAATGAAATTCACCAGGTTCTCTGGATTCTACTCCTGATTGTCACAAATAATTTTGTGAATTTGAGGACGTCCTTAGTTTTCACATGTAAAAAATGTACAAGAATAAAAGACAGATGCTTCATTTCAGATGCTTGGGTGAGCAGTTAGACTAGGTAATAATTAAGATCTCTTTCAACACTGAGATTCTTTTAGTTCCTGATTTGTTTACCAGGAAATTAGTATCATAAACTCTCCTTACTGGCCCTTTCAAGAGGCTTCACCCTCATCACAGATGGCCATGGCAGAGTCTGGCCCCAAGGCAGCCCTGCTTTCAGGTAAGCCATTTGGCAAAACTGTTAGCCACCTGCCAATATCCACTTGCTTCTCCCTTCTGGTAGTAAAAGCCTCCCATGCAGATTTTCACTGGGTTTAAGGCTCTCCAACTATAGATGACAATTCCTGGCCTCCCCTACAACTAGGCTCTGTGTCGTCTCTGACTGATGGCATGTGAGCCGGAAGTGGTGTATGTAACTTCCAGGTTTTACCCTTAACCAGGAGGGATGTGCCCCCTACCTCCTCTTTGCCCCATCTCACTGTCTGGGGAGAGTTTCTGTAGCCAACCTATGTTGTACATGGAGATGGAAGCTGTGTGTTAAGTAGAACATAATTAATACCAGCCCTGTATTTCCTACTTCTGGACAGTCATATAAGTGAAGAGTAAACTCTCACTGTACTGTATCTTTATTTTAACAGCCACCAGTGAATGGAATAAAATTATGCTTCAGCCTTGGGTCCCATTCAACAGTGACCTAGTTACACATTAAGGTTCCATTTACCTCTCCTTCCCACAAAAAAAAGTTTCAATTATAAACTAAGACATCTCAAGTTTCGAAGTTTTTAAGAAGACCAGCTGATTACTAAAGCCAAAGATGTTTTAATTTAATATATCCTATAAGATAATAAAATGGACCCTTCTTCTTAACATATATACTTTTCAAAATTCCAGCTTCAGTAAATAATCTCACACTATAGCAACGTAGTATAAATTATAAACTTAGACTAAAATATAAACACTCAGACCATCAGTAACAAAGTAATCAGCAGTGGGTTGGGTTGCAAAGCCACCAAATTGTCTTTAAAAAAGTGTTTCATCCAATAAAAGACTGTTGTGAATACTGAAATCTCAGAAACCGAAGGACCAGAGGTCAGTAACCTTTCTGTATTATACCAGGAGAGTTATTTACAAATTTTCACTTTACTGGTCATTTACTGCCAATCTCACCTTCAGCACTGGACTAATTCATTAATCATTATGTGTATATGTAAAACCAAGATCTGATATTTAACTAGCATCTAACTTAAGAATAAAAAACAAGCCACAATTTGGTCATGATAATTGTGCCAGTTACTGCAGACCAGTTCACTCAACAAGCATTCTAATCTCCTTCCAGCATGCCTTCTTGCAGATGAAGGTTGGAAAGTTAAAACCTGGATTCCACAGGGGGTTCTACATGGGACTCAGATTCTGCTAAGCCCATTCACAGTCTGGAAACTACCTGGTAATTTATATTAAAATCTTTTTCTGTTTACATTGGCTTACTTCAATCTATTTCTGTAACTAAAAACTCTAACTGCTACAGTGATATTTCCTTCTCTGATTAAATTAAATTGCATTCATGCCAAAATACTGACAATAGTTTTCTTGAAATGTTTCCCCATCACTGCTTAGCAACAACAACAAAAAAGAATAATATCAAGACCGAAGCCCATAAATGATATTCAGACTAGTTTCACTTGATAGTCATCTCTAGTTTCACTAGTAATATATTTTCAAATCTGCACCAAATTTAACACAGCCATTTTATTTTTCAAACCTTACTATAGTTGCGAGTAATTGATTTTTTATTCTTTGCTGTTAATTCATTCAGCTTTGATATTACATTCATCACCCATTAAACACCTGTGCTATGCAAGTTTGTGCTGATTCATTGTGAAAACTCCTAAAGGATACATTAATGGTTTATGGATTATCTACACTGCTCCCATTAAAATTAATGGGAATTACATGGCTAATTCCCCAAGTGCCAGATTGAAAATTGCCCTATACTGTTCAAAAGGCTTTAAAAGTTTCCATTTCTTAGCTGGTGTACCAATGCTGATAAGTAGAGTGGTACCACCTGCTTTGATCATCTAAGTTGGAAAGAAAAGAAAAAGATATGGTAAGATTCCATTTGTTATAAAGGATTCAAACCATTTTATAGGTTGGAAACATTAGTAATAGTTACAAAGTTATTGGCTAGGCAAAATTAGTATTTTTAAATGAATTTCATTATGCAAAAAAATTTTAGAGAAAATTCTAAGCAACGCATAGATCATACAACTTTTAGACAAGATGCTTCATGAATATGAAAAAGATATAAATCTTAACATGAAAAATGTTTGGCTTCAATAACAGCCATATATTTGCTATATCCCTCATTGAGATCCATTTTATCATCTTTTTATACTTAACCTGTTTCTTGTTTTTTGGCAATTTTAGAATACAAGTACATTTATATTCTAAATACAGATAGTTGAGAAAAAGGACCAGCAAGACTTACATTTTACAACATGGACCCAATTTTTGCAAAAAATAAAAGAAAAAAAGAAAGCAGTATGGCATTTTTTCATGCATTTTTGAGTATATTATTTTCTGTAGGAGTGGCTCTTTTCTCCCCAAACCCCCTTCCACACTGGGTGGATAATACAACATTAAGGCAGGAGATAGTCAGGAAGGAGAAAACTCCAGAGGTGCCCCAGGGCTCAGATAAAGGACGTGGATACAGGACAGAGAGCCACTTCTAAGACTCATTGTTCCCACTGTCTGGAAAAGCACTGAATCATGGTGAGTCATGAATGCACCTGCGCAGAAGATGCTACATGACCCCTCCTTCAGTATAATAGCATTATAATAAATTAACATTGTGTGACTCCCTTCTCCAGTGGCCAATCAAGGAAAATCATGGGAGACCACATGCGCAGTAGCTTTAAAGTAATACAACTACTTGTACATGTGCATAAAAGCCCATCAAAACTAGCCAGGAAAGATCCACCCGATTAGAATAGAATCCCTCCAGCCCCTGAGGTCAATCTCTGCTTGGAGCTGGCCTGTTCCCGTATTCTGTGGAGTGTACTATCACTTAATTAATCTGCTCTCTCTCTTTCTGCTGTAAATTCTCTGTATTCAGTTCAATTCTTTGTCCGTGATCACCAAGAACCTGGTTACCTGTGCCCACCTGTGACAACATTAGCTATGCTTTAAAATTTTTTTAAAATCAAAGTAAATTTTACATGAAGTAAAATAAAGAAATCTTTCATGTATAATTTTACAAATGTGGACAAATATATACTGCCATATACCCCCATGCTTTTTAAAAAAATATTTTTACCAAAACAGAAAATCTTTTCTTGACCTTTTTCAGCCAGTGCATGCCCTCCATCCAAGGTAACAATATTCCTATTTTTTTAAACATAGATTTCACATACATGGCATTGTGCATTGTTTTCCTTTATGTCTATTTTCAGTTCAGTATAATGTGTTTGAAAATTACTTAGGCCATCTGTATTGGTATTCTATTACTATTGTTGGGTAGTATTCAAAAGATGAATATACTAACATTTATCTATTGATCCTACTAACAGCTTAAGTTTTTGACTAACAGGAATAAAACCACTTTACATATGCTGGTGCAAATCCTTTTATAGTCCCCTGTAATCATTTATACGGGGGGAATGATTAGGAGTAGAATTCCTGGGTTACAAGGAAGGTTTGTGATTAAATTGATAAGGCCCAACCATTTTACAAAAAAGGGTTACCAGTTCAG
The DNA here is from genome assembly GCA_004024845.1 of Tonatia bakeri. Classification (NCBI taxonomy): domain Eukaryota; kingdom Metazoa; phylum Chordata; class Mammalia; order Chiroptera; family Phyllostomidae; genus Tonatia; species Tonatia bakeri. Next base: position 30,197 of record PVIA01001974.1, read on the forward strand.
ACTCTCAGCAGGAAGTTTTAAGAATGTAAATTGATTCCTATTCTAATTATTTAGGGTTTTTAGGTTTTTTAAGTATAGTGATTTAAATGTGTGCAAAGTCGTCATCGTGTCTTTTTAATTTGCACTTCCAGGTATCTAGTTACAGTAAGTACCTTTTCACATGCTCATAGGCCTTTTGATGTATTCTTTTGTTAAGAGAATTGAAGTCCCTCAACTTCTTCCATGCAAGAATTTGCCCAATTTTAAATTTAGGGTATAATTTAGAAACATTTTGGTAAGTAATTAATGTGTACTTCAGAAAAATGACTCACTTATTGTTTGTGATTTTATTTAACATCTATATTTACTTCATAACTGTTGTTGAGAGGAAAGTTCTATACATGTCAGGTTATTTGAAAGGGTTGTTCTAACTTCTGTATACTTTCTAATCTCTAATTATTCTAATAGATATTGAAGGATAGGTATTGATGTACATATTGAAGATAAGGGTGACCCCAGTACATTAAAAATAAAAATACCACAAGTTTTCATTTGGGATTATAAAATGTAATGCCTAACAGTGAGGTTCCTGGGATGGCGGTGGAGCAGTGGTGAAAATAAATGGTATGTTCTGATGGGAAGATAATATAGTCATGGACAAAGTTTAGAATTGCCATATGGTGGTAATTCTAAAAAAGCAGGCTTTCTACATTAAAGTCATTGAAATTTTACTTATGATCCAGTGAAACAAGCAAATTAGTACATAAAACTTGTAATATGCCTTATAATTTCTGAAAATGCAATAAAATTTACATAAGACAAAATTATCATTTGAATGTTATCATATTGAATCACATATCAGCTTATTTCTATATGTTATATGATATAATATTCTGACTTATAAAAGATAAATTTATCAGAATTATGCATTGCTATTTAAAATTAATTTCTTCTCTATAATTGATAGCTTATTTTATAATTTAAATTCTCTCTAGTTTCAATGATGGTGATGTGAAGTTCAAAGTATTTTTAAAAGCTGTGTTAATGTTATTTAAGAAAATACATTGTACTCAAGGACTTATTTTCTGCAGCATTACTAAGTCTTTAAAAATTGCTGATAATATTTGCATTTGTATATCCTGGTATGCTCTTTTAAACAAAAAGGCATAATCAAAGCTAGGATAAAGTGCACAATGTTCAAGGTTGGTGTAGCATTATAATTTATGAGGTAACGGTCTGTTCCTCAAATTTAAACACACTGAACAAGGGCCTCTGGGCTTATGCATGGCAAGTACTCTTTTCTATCACTGGTTGAGCTGCTATATTCAGTCCAGAAGGGGAACTTTAAAGTGTCTTCTGTACTTTATTTTAGTAACTCAAGGTTTGATTACTTCCTTGCACATAGCTAAGGTCTCTCCGAATGCAGCATAATGATGCCTCCTGCTGGTCTGAAAATCATATGGGTAACAGCCTGCTGAGCAAATGGGGTCTAAGTTGCAGAATGGAAGATGGCTAGCATTATCAGAAAGATGGATCAGATTTTAAGAATAAAGTTACTTGTGTTTCTATGGCCCTAAGCAGTGAAATATTATGTAATTATATCATAATTTTATAAGCCCCGATATTCCTGTTTCTTCAAACACTCACTATTTTTTAAAGTACACAGCCCAAGGACAATACTGTCTGTTTAATAGAATGCAATGTAAAGTCAAAGATCATGGCACATGACAGCACATTCCAGAAACTGAGATACTACATATAAGTCTAAAGTTATTTGTTAATAAACCACTTTATTTTAGGGCATAAAACATAAAATTTCTGAAAAGAACAAAAGTGTAATTTTCACATAGTACATTAATACCCCAACTGAGAGTAATGATATACTTAGGCAAGTGATTTGATAAAATCGGGATCTTGCAACAGAGCTTGGGGCTGAATGATTTTATTTTATATTTTATTTCATTATTTTATATTTTATTTATTTTTTATCTTTAGACAGAGGAGAAGAGAAAGAGAAAGAGAGGGAGAGAAATATCAATGTGTGGGTGCCTCTCAGATGCCCCCTACTGGGGACTTGGCCCACAACCCAGGCAGGTGCGTAACTGGGAATCAATCCAGCCACCCTTTGGTTTGCAGGCTGGTGCTCAATCCACTGAGCCACATCAGCCAGGGCCTGAGTTGATTTTAAAAGAGTGGGGTAGGGGCGGTGCAGGGAGATCAAACAATAGGGAAGAGGAAGAAACGCTCCAAGACTCAGGAGTAGCACAAATTAAAGCTTTTCCTAAACCATGTGATTCATGTGCCTGGTGCCTGGGGCTGCTGTTGGTCAGCAAAGTCAAAAGTTAGAAGGATGAGCTGGAGTGAGGAGAATCACTTTTACATCTGTCCTTCCCTATACCTGATCACAAAAAATACCTTTATTCTATGAATAAAGATCTCTGCTTTTGTCCCAACATCCAAATCTTGCACAAGTTCCTCTTTTGGTCAAGAAGAAACATACAAGGAAAAGATTCTAGAAAATGATTGCCAGTTTAACCAACCTGATAATATAACCTAACACTAAGGTTAGACTTTTAGAATTGAATGTGGTTCTATAGTCAATTGTTTAATTTAAGAATTGAGGTTTTTGAGACTGCTAAAATTTTATGTAACTACTAAAATCTTAAATTATAAGGGCTAGAAAAGTACATATCCCACCTGTTTCCATTTGTAGCCCTGAGTATATGCAACACTATGTGTTACAGCATCAATAATATGTATCGTTTTTTTTCTGTTCCAGGAAATTTGGTTAATTTAAATATTGCAGGAATGTTTGTACAATCAATTAGCATTTATATAAAATAATTCTTCTAATTCATCACTTAAAATAGAATGGAAAATGCCAATTCGTTGTCAATAATATCAAACTGTAGTCCCTGCCCCATCTCTTCTAAACATGTTAAGCATATGGGGCTATTAAATGCATTATAGAAAAAAGTATGAATAAGTACACTAAAACTACAGAAAAATAATTGTTGTAGTTCAGTAGGTGTAAAATTCAAAGTTATCCTTAATAGGCTAAAGTCAAGTTGTTGGCTGGGCTCATTCCTTTCAGAGACTGAGAAGATAAACCATTTCATTGGATTCTTTAGCTTGTAGAGGCAAAAAAAAAAAATCACTTGTACGGTGTTATACTATTATCTGAGATTCAGAAAGTCATTTATACTAAGGAATCAGTGACATCACCCTCACTATTATAACTATATTATTAGACCATTTTTATTAATTAGATGAAGATAACATTGCAAAACAGTGTTTCCAAAGCCTAATCTTTTTCAAAGCAAGTTTATAAAAATTTATTTCTATGGATAAAAAATATTAAAAGATTAGGTAATAACATTTATTAAGCTTTATTACAGAGATGTAATTCTCTGCATTAATACTATATAAAATATTTTCATAGTCCTTTCCATAATTAATTATTTGGGGAAAAAATGCCTATTTCCTAACTTGAAATTCTGTACTATTTATTAAAACATCTAAATGTTGGGAAACTTCTCATTCAATTTAAAAGAAGAATGCAATATACAAATAGTAGTACCTGGAAATATTACATTCAAACAAAAGGTTAATAATGTATTTCTTTTTTGAAATGTTGATTTAAAAATAAGCACAGTACATCTCCAAATAAAGAAACTGATTTCATGTTTCCTACTGACAGATGAGTTAGGATCTATACATAAATGGGTTAGTGGATCTTCTAATGCATCTATTATATGTAGTAAAAGTAGATATTTTTAAGCAATGGATAGATAAAATTGACTTGAGTTTTCCAAAATTAGCTTCTGTTATATCTATTAAGAAAAATCCCCCACCAACAAATTAAATAATTATAATTACAGTGAAAGATTTAATTTTAATCTTTAGGAAATATCAATCTTTTTCAAAATCTATGCATTATATTTATGGGAATGAAAGTTTTACAGTAGCTGTTTGTCATGAAACAAAAAACTCCCATAGAGAGAAAAGTCCATTTAAAATTCTAGCATTTAGGAAAATCTTTGTTGGAAAAAGACTCACTTAAACAAAAATATTTAAATAATAGTGTAGAGTATAGTGACTTGGCTTAATACAGAGAGTCAATAAAGGCAATTATAACACTTGTGGATGTATTGCGATATGTCTAAGAAATTTAAAGATTATAATTGACATTTTGAAAAACCCTACTATGTTAACTAATTAGAAATAATTAGAATTGCAATATTGGTCATATCGACTAAACTGCTAAAGTTTCAATCTTGTCAAGTTTAAGTGTGTTCTTGCATTGCTGCAAATTAAAGACAAATGTCAAAAAATAAGATGAAATAATTTTATCAAGATTTAAATAAACAATTATTTTCTTATTATCAATAAACCACCGATCTAAATATAATCTAATTCTTACAAATGTATGAGGCTTAGGGAACAAATAAACAGACTTAAAGCTTTCTTTCTTTATTAGTCATTATATATACCATTACACATATCAGCCCAAAGCAAAAATATCACTTTCTTTTATTAGAATTAGTCTATAGTAGATTCTTATGTTCAGAGATAGTACACTGGCCTTAAGAATAATATAACAATTAGTTATTCTTGTTGAATGATCTGGAAGGATGTGGAACATTTTCCTGTACAAAAAGCTACTAAATTTAACCATTACTAATTCCTTTAGGCCTAGAAAAATTGGATAATTTAGCTAGCTTTATTAAAGGATAATAAGAAAATAATTTATGCTTTGGTCACATAATGCCAAATTTATAAAACTAATTGGTAACAATATGATTTTATTTTATTTTTATAGGTGTCAAATTGGCTGACTTCTGGCAGAATTTTATAGTTATAAATTTTTGTGTGTGTGTCCAGAATGGTCACTTGTAAAAAATTAAGTCAGCATTTAAAAACCAGGAGATTTTACACAAAAGCACCAATTTTAGTGTCTCTTGACACTAAAGAGACACTACTAAAGAGTGTAATACATGGTAACATACGGGCCACAATCAAGTACAAAAATATCTGAGGAATGGTTTCCTAATTCAAATGATACAAGTATTGATATTTTTAAAATTTCATTTTACCATAATTTCATTAATCATAAAGCACACAAGCAAACATGTATACATTCTAGCCACTTCTCTTATTATTATGTGCTTGGACTTTGTAAACATGTAGTGTGTGACTAACACAACATGGCTAGACACACACACATACATAACATTGTTATGGCTAGAATCACAATCTAAGTGTAATTATCACAGACACATATGTATATGTGTTACTGATGGTTTATGTAATAAAAATAAATTCTCTGAAAGGACAGGAGTGAGAACTCCAGTGAAAAAGTGGGGTTGTGTCTGTCTGTTTGTTTATATAAGTCCTCTCCATTTTTCAGAAAATAGCAGCACTAGGTTTTCCATTTTCGCAGAACTACCACTGTTTCTCTTAAATGGGTTTAGAGGCGTACAGTCAACAGTGAGTTGGAATATCCTTTTTTGTTTGATCCAAAATTTGACATTTCCTTTTGGCTCTGTCCTTGCAATTAACCAAATATGTCAGCACAATATCAAATGTAGAAACTTTTTATAGCATTTTTATTGGATTAGTGGAATGATAATTCACAGTGGAGAGCATTAAACCAGGTTGGCAACCGTGTTATAAGCTTCCCCAGTTTCGTCTGCATTCAAATACAGAAAATGATAGCCATGTTTTATTAACATAAAGATACTGAAAAAGGTATACATGTGACAAATATCCTTTATCTACAAACAAAAGTGCACAATCTTTTGACATCTTTTGATTTCAAAGATTAATATCATAGATGAAAAATGGGCAACATTTACTTTGTAATAGAATGAAGAGGGAGCCTTAGAGTCTGAAGATCATCAGTTGTCCTAATTATATGGTGCTCAGTTTGTTTCCAATGGGAAGATCTTTTCATTTACAACCAAAACACTGAGTGTGACATCTGTTGTGCAGTTTACAATTCATACAATAATTTTATTTAAAAATCCTCATTTGATTTAACCTTCACAATTCTCACATATAAGGCTAAATTAAGCAAAAATTCGATTGTCAAGTAGATGATAATTGAATTGCCAATTAGCCTCTCCTCTTCTCAATGGGGACGTCAACACTAGGCATTCTAAATGTTCAGAACACTGTTTATCATAACCTTTCACAGCTTTTGGTAAATTAACTTATCTCTCTCAATTTCAGCTTCTTCAATGACAAAATGAAAAATCTACATTAAGTAGTGTGTATATTTCTTTTACTCTAAAGCTCTATGCTTTCATTATTCTAAGGTAGAATAGTCTTGAATGGTCTGAACTTTAGGTTTTAAAGGAATCTCTTTGAATCATGAAAAGTAAGCATAGGAATCACTAATATGCCAATGTTTTCTCTTCAAGCCTCAATACTCACATCATTCTTATAGCTGAGATATAATCAGAGTAATTCATAAACATGGCAGATATATTATTTCTATTTCTTTTGTAACAAACAAATTTAGAGTCTTAAACCAATGCAAGTGTATTATCTTTCAGTTCAGTATGTGCAAAATTACAAATTAGTCTTTTTTTAATATTCAATCTTCATTGTAAGTTTTTGTTATCATTTCATGTCCTTAGTCATGACCCCCTCAGCAATCACCACACTGTTGTCCATGTCCATGAGTCTTTTTTCCTTTTTGCACAATCCCTCCACTTCCTAAATGCCCCCTGCCACTAGCTGTCATCCTGATCTCCATCCATGAGTCTGTCCCCATTTTCACTGTTAGTTTAGTTTGTTCATTAGATTCCATGTATGGCTGAAATCATACAGTATTTGCCTTTCTCTAACTGGCTTATTTCACTTAGCATAATGTTCTCCAGGTCCATCCACACTGTCACAAAGGATAAATTTTTCTTGTTTTGTAAGGCTAGGAAGTGTTCCATTGTGTAAATGTCTCATAGTTGTTTTATCCACTCATCTACCGATGGACACTTGGGCTGCTTTCATATCTTGGCAATTGTAGATTATTTCCAGAAGTGGGGTCTGTGGGTCAAAAGGCAGATCCAGTTTCAATTTTTTGAGCTGTCTCCATACTTCTTTCCACAGTCTGCATTCCCACCAAAAATGCAAAAGGGTTCCCTTTTCTCCACGTCCTCACCAGTACTTGTTGTTTGCTGATTTATTAATAAGTCATTCTGACAGGTGTGAGATGGTATCTCATTGTGGATTTAATTTGCATTTCTCTGATAATTAGTGACATTAAGTATCTTTTCATATGTCTATTGGCCATCTGTAGGTTCTCTCTGGAGAAGTGTCTATTCAGGTCCTTTGCCCATTTTTTAATTGGGTTGTGGGTTTTTTTTTTTTTTTTTTTTTTTTTTTTTTTTTTTTTTTTTTTTTTTTTTTTTTTTTTTTTTTTTTTTTTTTTTTTTTTTTTTTTTTTTTTTTTTTTTTTTTTTTTTTTTTTTTTTTTTTTTTTTTTTTAGCATTGAGTATAGTCTAAGTTCTTTATAAATTTTGGATATTAACTCCTTGTCAGATATATCAGCAAATATGTTCTTCCATCCTATGGGTTGTCTATTTGTTTTGTTGATGATTCTCTTTGCTGTGCAAATTTTGTTTAGTTTGCTGTAGTCCCATTTGTTTATTTTTTTCTTTTGTTTCCCTTGTCCATGGAGATATATCCAATAAAATATTGCTATGAACAATGTCTGAGACTTTGCTGCCTAGTAAGATTAATTTTGCACTGTTCCATGAAACAGTACAAAATTGTTCTTACTAGGCTAATGTCAAGGTGTTGGCTGAGCTGGTTCCTTTTGGAGACTGAGGGGATAACCCATTTCATTCCTTTCTTCAGCTTTTAGGGGTTATCTGCATTTCTCAGTTCTTTGTATTTCCTCGTATCACTTCAACTTCTTCCTGCCAAAGTCATTTCTCCTACTGCTAAGGCTGACCTTCCTGCCTTCTGTTTAAAAGCCTCTTTATCATTATAGAGAGCCTACCAGTGTAATTCAGGTTAATCTCTTTACCTCAAGATTCTTATCTTAATCACATCCCTGAAGTTCCTTTCACTATTTCATGTAACACACTCACAGAGAGACTGGGACAAGGACATCACTGAGGAGCAATCATTCAGTTTACCAAACCCAGTATGAAAAGAGTTCATTGAAGTGTTCAAATTTTAACACTCTTTTTTAAAGAAAAAAAAAAGACAATCTTCCACTTTTTTATATATTGTCATTGTTCCACTGAGTTTCCATAAAATTAAAACACTATTCTAAAATGGGATTAAGACACTGCACCATCTATTAACAGCTTCTAAAGTAAACACAGTCTATGAAGACAAGCAATTTAGAATGCTTTTTCTCCGGCAATTCTTTTTCTTAATAACAAGCACTGCTATGTTGATTTTGCAACATAAATATATTTTTTCCTTTTGTACAACTTTATGTAAACCATTTATTGCTTGTACAGCTTATTCACCTAACATAATATTTTGATATTATTCACATTGCTGTATATATCAATAGTTGTTCATTTTTATTGAAGAGTAATATTCTATTAAATAAACATACTGCAATTCATTTAATCACTGATGGATACATGGGCTGTTTTAAGCTTTTTGCTATTATAAATAAAGCAGTCCCAAACATTCTTATAAATGTGTTTTAAATGTTTAGAAAAGGAATAATTGGACATATGTAGAGCTTTATGGTTAGTTTTTAAGAAGTTACTATTATTTCCCAAAAGGCTTAACATTTTGCCCTCCTAACAACAACGTATGAGAATTGGAATTATTCTATACAACTGGCAATACTTGGCAGCATTTGGTAATATCAGTCTTTCAAATTTAAATTTTAACTACTCTGGTGGTTTTGTATTGTACCTCATGGTGGTTTTAATTGCATTTCCTTTATGACTAGTGAAGCTGCATAACTGTTATGTATTTATTGACCATTTAGACATCTCACATCTTCATTTGTGAAGTGTATTACAATATTATGGATACTTTTTCAGAATATTTCCTTTATAAATATATAAAAATACATATTTATATTTAAAAATATGTATTTATATATTTCAATATATAGAAACTATTAATGAATATAAGGAAATATATGTTAAGAAGAAAATGATGAAAAAGGAATACCATATAAGTACAAATCAAAAGAAAAATACAATATGTTATATTAATATCAACATTTACTTTAGAATATGAAATATTAATATAGGAGATAGAAACATTACATAAGGATACATGAATATCAGATATAGTAGAATGCAAAATAAACAGAATTACCAGTGACAAAAAGGAACATAATATAATAATAAAAGGATCAATCCACCAAGAATAAACAACTATCTAGACAAAAAACTTCAAATTATTTGAAGCAAACATAGATATGATTGAAAGGATATATAAGCAAATCTACAATTAAAGATGGAACTTCAATACCTTGCATTCAGCAGACACATCTGCCAGACAGAATACCAGTAAAGATACAGAACTGAAAACACTAGGAGAAAATGAGATCTGACATAGAGAACTCTCAAACCAGCAAAAGCAGCGAACACATTTTTTCAAGCATCCATGGAAAATTCACGGAAATAGATATATCTTGGGCCATAATTCACACTTTAACAAATTTTATAAATTTGAAATTAGACATAGTAGAATCAAAGTAGAATCAAATGCACACTGAACAACACATTTATAAATAACCTATGGGCCCATGACAAAGTCTTATAGGACATAAAAATACCCAGAGTAGATGAAAGTGGAAATACAGCAAATCAAAATGTTAGTTGCGGTTATGGTGGTGTTAAGGAAAAAGTGTATATCATTAACTGTTTACTTTAGAAAAGAGGAAAAGTCTCAAATCAACAATATTAAGTTCCACACTGAAGAAATTAGAAATAGCAGAGCAAAATAAACCCAGAATAAGCATAGCAGAAATCAAAATTGAAAACAGAAAAAAGTTCATGTTTCCATGTTTTCCAAAAATAAAACAAAACAAAACAAAAGCAAATGTGAGAAAACAGGTTTTATAGAAAATCCTGGACTGCATCCCGAAATTGGTTTTCCTTGCAGCATTTAAAACATCTAGAAAGCATCCCACAGCCTAGTGATGGCTCAGTGAACACCTCTGGGCAAACACATTTCCATTGCATTGAAACATTCCAGCCCACTCATTTCCTGATGGGCTCTTAGTGTGCTTCCAGCACTTGGCTATTGTATATTGTGCTGCTGTGAACATTGGGGTGGATAGGTTCTTTTGGACTGGTGTTCCAAGTCTCTTAGGGTATAATCCCAGCAGTGGAACTGCTGGATCAAAAAGCAGTTCCACAACAATAAAGTAATATAAAAACAAAAACAAAAATAAAAACAAAAAAACATAACATTCAGCCCAACAAACAGCACAGCTGAGGACTTGTCAGTGTGTCTTGTTCCCAACGACCAGAAGGGGCCTGGGCTATTCAAGCTTGTGAAACACACACAACTCTGAATAATAACTAAAACTTTTCCTTCTTTTAATCCATCATGTATTTGGCTTAAAAAGTCTTTCTTATAGTTTCTGTCTGATGAAGCACTCCAGAATCTGTCAAATAGCATACTCTCTGTCCCATTCTCTGACCCCTCTCTTCAATCCCCAAACCCCACAGTTAATAATTTCTTTTAAACATATCTTTATTAGGGCCCATGATATACCATAATGTGGTTAATTGCACCTGATCCCCTGCAATGAAGTCGATTGGGAAGTCGATTGCTCATTCTGAAAAGCACCTGGTCTGTCCCACATTCCAGCTGATGTAATCCCAAGGGAACGAAGAACCCCTCACTCTTGTTTGAGACCTGCACTGGCTTGACACTCACTGGTTTTCTCCATGGTCATGTGGCCTTAGCAGCCATGGCCTCCGGCCTCCAGCCTCCAGGGGGAAGCCTCTCTCTCTTTGACCACCTGGGGATGCTGTCACACATGCGTTTGCATTTCTCTCACTGGGTAGCACACAGCCATGTATCCCTAGCAGCTGTGTGGACCATTGCCATGCAGGCTCCACACAGGCTCCAGGAGGAACCTGAAATGGACAGCAACTACGAACAAGCTACGATACCTGAATATGGACTAAGACCACTTAGCAGCCTCCTGCAAGCTCCAAAGAGCTATACTTTAAAATGGAGCAGAAACTCTGGACACGGGCTTTTGTCTTAGCCTTGCTGAGGATGTTTGAACTTTATCCACAGCAGAAAGCGGAGATGGTTTTTGAGACAAGAGTCCTCCATTCCGTCAGGTCATGCCGCTCAAAAACCTCTTTTCTTTTGCACCAGCATCTGACACACGATTTTGCCTTTTGTGGTAACAGACAGAGGAGCCTCTGTTTTTTGTTCAGTTACATTATATCCTTTGAGAAATATGAGAAATATTGAGTAGATTTTTTTGGCCCCTAAATCACACTCACATCTACCTTGGAGCCTGACAAATGCACTGACACTCTTTTCTCTGGGCCTTGCACATTGTGTTATCTGACTGTGCTGGTAGCCACCACACACAACTGTTATTCACTGTCCAGATCACACTTCGAAGCCACATTAGGTTACACCCCATGTTAGTTTACACTTCACTTGCTTTTTAACTTTCAGTGGGAATGGAAGACATTAGCATCTAATGATACAAAAGTACTGACACCCATGGAAACCCCCTGAAAAAGCCAAGTGTAGAACACCTGAATTAAATCTTCTGGATTCCAGGCAAGCTCTACCAGACTAGAGCACTAGACGATATGTCAATGGTTACTCTGAAATAGTTCATAATTTTTGTCCTAGGGAAATATTTGAAGACTGCAAATTACTGTTACATTTGGCAGATGTTTAGTTCCTTGGGTAATATTCCAACCATACTGCACCAGTATCTGAAAAATTAAAGCATGAAGGCAATCACTATGGATGCACCAGTTAATCACTTGTAATTCAACAATTTACTAACTTAACACATTCTTTCTGAACATTTAATGTGTTCCAGTTGCTAGACTATATAGCAGAGATTCATAAAAGTATGAGACATGTCCCAGAAGAAACACCAAAAAAACCAGTTCTTCAGGTTGGCTGGTAACTGCATTCTTCATAAGGGTCAGACATGAATTTCTGAGGCCACAAATACCACGCTGCTCCGATCAGCCTGCAGTGACAAAGTGTCCAGGCAGAGAAATCAGTGCACAGGCTCTATCCCGCTAAGAAAATGACTTCAGTTAACTCAATACTATAGGCAACCCACCTAAATTACGTACCAGATAATTCTGGATCCTAGAGATAGACACATATTTATGTTAAATCTGTATCAGCCCTTTATATATGTCAGTTTGTGAAGTCATTTCTCTTGTATAACATAAAATTTTATCAAAAAATTTCAACATAAAAATTATATAAAACTAAATAATTTAAAAAATATATTAAAATATTATTGACTCTGTAAAGACACTTGCAAGAAAACTTGTTTTTTTTTTTTTTAAATTCCAAACATACTTTACAGGAGCAGATTTCCTTCTCAGGCCCAGATTTTTTAAGGTAGTTGGAAAAACATCAATTTACCGAGGACTTATTATATGTTGTAGCAATTAACACGTAAGCCATTAATATTAACATAAACATTTATTTTGATTGTGATAGTGCAATAAAACTCCAGGAAAAAGAAAATCAAAATATGTAAATAGGTTGCATTTACATGTAATGGCATGTAAACAATTTCTTAGAAACGCCTTTAGTTTATATGACACTGGAGATATTGGTCATACCAAAAAAAAAAATACCTTCCATATTATCCAAGTAATAACCAGCTGTGAATTATGAAGACTTGGTTTGCTAAGGGCTACAATTTATGGAAAGGATAACTGGAAGGAAAGCCTAGACCAAGACATCGAACTAAAACGATTTACTCAAAAGGATGGAGGGTAAATAAATAAAAGGAAACACAACATATTAAAAGGACCTGAATTGAATTAGATGCATACTGTTTATTCTTAGGATGATTCACACTTTTATATTCATTAAAATATTGCTTTTTAAATTGAGTTCTATGTTGGGCACAAAGGTGAGAAATGCTCTCTTTACCATATCGTACACACTGAGCTGGCCAACTGATCTTCTATTTACATTGGAAACACCACTCGCTTCAAGTGAACACAGCGACTGTGGTTCAGTTCCTGCTCTAACTGCTGTCACTATGAGTACATCTCTCCTAATTAAAATAAGCCAGTTCTCCACCTTTTTCATCCAGCCTTGTAACACCTTCCCCTCTGACAGCTGTCTGTCCATTCTCTATCTGTGAGTCTATTCTGTTAGTTTATTTTGTTCATTAAAAGAAAAGTTACAGACATAGACAAGAGTATGGTGATTACCAGAGGGAAAGGGGGATGGGGAAGGTAGAAGAGGGTAAAGGGAGGGTAAATGGTGATGGAAGGAGACTTGGGGTGGAGAACTGTACACCTGAAACCTATACAATTTTATTAAACTATGTCACCCCATGGTTCATTTTGAATTCAATTAAACATTAAAATGAGGAAAATTGCCTGTCAGCCAAGGCCAACTTCTCATATTAAAATGCTGATTTTCATTGAAAGTATGCTTGTTTCTTTAATAAAAACACATAGTTTGCTAAAAACACCAAAATATTTCATTCTTATTTTTTGCCATTGAAACTCCCCTTCTAGTTATCTTGTATATGGAATGTTAGAGCTGACTGACAAATAGGGAAATGCTAACAGCTTTGATGGAGAAATGTTCAGTATGTAATTGCAGGCTTTGACATACAGTGTTGGGGGTTTAATCTCTGTCCTGGAAGTTGTTTGTATCACTCACTGTGCCCTGCCTCAGAGCAGACAGAAAATGCAGCAGAATTAATCCCCTAAAACATGCAAGTGTCTCTGCTTCTAGCAAAATGTACATCGAACTTCCTTTCAGTGATCTATTTCACGTTTTCATCACTGTTGCCTTAACTGCTATCTTTGACAGAGTTCAAAGATAAGTGTTGAGAGAGAGAGAAGCTGGCAGCTAAAATTGACAAGACAAAGGCAAATGGTTTGGTCCCCTAAGATGTATTAATATTCTGGCTCCCCACCCCCCAGTGCCACCACATTATAGTGATTGGTCAGAGCATTTTACCAATTTAATTTCTCACCAACCATCATCTAACTAACATTTCTGAGATACCAACATAAGACTTCAAAATGAGTTCCTAGTTCAGATATAAATAGGGCAAGGGACTTTTTTTCTTTCCTTTTTTTTTTTTTTGTCCTGATGAAAAAGATCAGGTCTCAATTACAAACCCTATACAAGAGTTTTTGATTAAATTGCACTAAATATACATAATTTCCATTCATTTAATACATTCATTTTCCTTCACTTTCTGTGTGGCATGATTTTGAGAGTCTTCAGCTAGATCAGCTCCTTCTGAAGTCATTCCAACTTGCTCAGCCCTGCTTAATAAAGCAGACTTATGATTGTCCTTGTACTTAAAGTTCTTTTAATGCAGATACATTTTGCATAAGTTTTACTGATAAAGAGTCTGAGAAGTCATTTTTTTGAATGGCTACTCTATGCCAGGAGCTTTATACATTTATAATATAATCTTTTTTTTATGAAATTGCTATCGTTATATCTATTGTGCAAATAACGAAACAGGAATTCGAAAAGATCAAGTGAAATAGTTCAGGTCTCCTAGTCCAAATGGATCTATCTCTGTTGATCAAGAGCCCATGCTTTTGCAGTGCTGATAAACATTGAGTTATTTTTTTTAATTTTTAAAATAATTTAATAAAAAGTAAAAGAAAAAGTGAACCTTTAAATGATTTCACTAACTGCAGTAGACGCAATACATATTGAGTTTTATATTACATAAAACCTAAGTTTTCATGCAGTTTTCATCTGCTAAGCTATGTCACGTAATTTTGTGTTTTTGTGGTCACTAAGCTGGACACAAATGAAAAACTCTACATTTACTTTGGCTATATAATTCCACATTTAACCTTGACATATATACTCTGTCTGTAAATCAACTCCATTAAGATTTTTGACCATCCTGAGTTATGCACTAAATTTCTTTTTATTCTTACAAGAGCAGATCACCTGAAATTCTGGTCCATTGTTTTCTTTGCATAAGTCATCAACAAGATGAGAAGACTTTCTCTCCCAGGTACAAATCATACAAAGGTACTAAAAAAGTTTCTCCTGTCCTGCTCAGGCACAATTGTTAACAACAAGGTGACAAGTCTTGCTAAGTGTAGTCCTTCCAGAAGGAATGAACACACACATCTAAGTGGGGCATCGAGGGGAGAATATAGGGCTCATGTCCATCATGGAGCCTCCTCACAGAGCTTTGACTTTTCTTTCACACTTAAAGGCAAGAAATAGTCTCAGTTGCAAAAAGTCAAGTATTGAAACATAGCTTCCCCTTAAATAACTCTTTTTACTAGAACTCTAAGCTACTCAACAGAGATGCTCTAAATTTAGTTTTAAATGTAAAGCTAAAATTTTCTGGATAAGGAAGTCACACCCCTCACAACCCCCATCCTAACCACCACTCTTTCCACACTTTTGTACTGCCACATATTGTAGTGGTTAGAAGCTGAAGCTGTGGAATCTGACAGCTTCCCTTCAAAATATTCTCATTCTGACACTTAGCTGTTATGCAATGACATAAAATCCTACCAATCTCTAAATGCAAAAGTGTTCAGTAAGCATTTGTAGCTATCAATAGTAATAATACTAGTAGTAACAGAATGTCTGTGCTATTACTACTAGTCAACACACACACAAACGCACACTGGGTTTACTGTGTGACCTCACAGATCATCACTCAGACTGGATCTTATGCTTGTTGTTTGACACAGAAATCCTAAATTGTTTCCATCATTGTAAGGCCCTTCTTCACTTTGAAAAAGATGATGTGAAAGAGATAGATAAGAGAGTGGGTAAAAGGAGGAGGAAAAGGTAGAAAAGGGCAAGGGGAAGGAGAAGGGAAAAGTTACAATTTACATTTGACTTTAATAATCTACTGAATAATGACTGCCTAAGAAGCAGCTACTGTGTTCCTGCCCAGTTGCTATTTTGGTTTAATAGATTTAGTTTGTGGTCTTTGACAATATAAACAAGGATAATAATTTCTGTCTTTCAGTATTCCTAACACGAATATTACAATTCCATACGTCTTCCAATTTCTTTCCAGTGACCTGAATCCCGTTGTATGCTTTGTGCATATTCTCACTTATCTTTGAGTTTATCAGAGAACTCACTGTGCAGCCTCATTCCTTTCTGGGATTTGTTACAGCATGGTACCAAGGACAATAAAAAAATTTTGAAATTTTTAGTGAAGGAATAAGAGAGCAAATCTCTCTACCTTATTTACCAAAAATATAAATTCATTTTCCATTATCTGTCCTTTCTATGCGGTCAACTGAATATTTCCTGATAGGCTGTCCTCCTTTCTAGAATATGACAGACATTCAAATTAATTTCTCCTTTCAGAGTGTTAATGGCTTGTGAAATTAGATTCAGTGAGATAATCTGGCCATCCATATAAAATTTTCCCTCCCATACTGACTTTGTGAATGACAGACATGTTTTTCCTCTGTTTAAAAGATAGGTGATATTTGCCTATAAGCATCTGAGGGAGAGAAGGCAGAAAGATAAAACCCAAGTACAACTTTTCTTATTTACATGGAAAAAGTTAAATTGGAATACTGAGCCAAACAATTAAACAAAAAAGATCTAAACTATGATAACCTTAAAGAAAGCCCAGAGCCAATACTGAAAAACAGCAATAACAGAATGCAGACTTTTGAGTATGTCTTCTTCCCAAAAGAAGTAGAACATCTCTCAGATATTTCTTAGTTTTTCATTCAATGTCAATATGAATTCAGAAGTTGTATGTAAAAGCATTTCCATTTTATAGAAAAAGAAGGAGGTACAAGGAAATGCTCTCAAGGAAGAAAATGACTTATCAGCCTGCAGCTTGCACATTAAATTGCCTTATGCTAGAAGGAAGTTTCTAATTTGCCCAACACCATGCAAATCAAATGAGTATGAAGCAAAGAAGCTGAGATTTGCAAGTTTTCATACTAATAGCTGCAAGATTGAGAAACTGAGATATGATTTCATCTGAATTAATATTTTATATAAAGCCAAATTGCTTTTCACAAAGTATCTCACAAGCAACCAGCCAAAAAAAGCTTCATATAAGTGAGCAGTATCTCTCAAACCAGTAATTGCTCCTAGTTATAAATAGTACAGGTAAATGCAAGAATCAACCAAATCTAATATTTCTAGGAAAAGCATTTACCCAATCTGTCCAGCTGATGGAGGAAGGCAGGCTGCTGTGTGGCTCTTTTAACAGTAGTTCTCTATCTAATACAATCCTGGTAGAAAATAGTGAAAATAAAATAATTAGATTTTCTTAGTTATCAGTATTGTATAGGCTCTGTCTAAACCTTGATCTAGTTCAGGCTAGGCATATTTGGATGGATAGAAAATGAATAAATAATAATAGGGAAATAGTTCCCTAAACCATATGATAATAAGGGACTCCCTCTTAGGGCTGTCTCTGGTCTCCTGAATTCAGTCCAGCCTGTCCACACAGCAGAAAACATAGGATTCTTTCTATTTATTTATTTGTTGATTGATTTTCCATCTTATTTATAGCTTTGTTGTTCCACTTATTCATGCATTTTTTGGTTGTTGCTTGTATGTCCCCTGACTGGGGATTGAACTCAAACCCCCAGTTTGAACCTTGGAGTATTAGGATGCCACTCTAACCTACTGAGATGGCTGGCCAGGACCATGATATAGGGTTCTTAATAGAATTCCATCTGAGTTTGATACTTCAAGCTTTCACCAATGTGAAGTTCACCAATACTGAATACCATGCCATGAACCCTGGCAGAAAATTAATGGCAAGACTGCCTGAGATCTGCAAACCTCTAGGTATCAATTAGCAGGACTACATAGCATGAAGAGACTCAATTATGAGACAACTGGCAATTTTGTGGATGATGTGAGCACATTAGTATTACTGATGTTATTTGTTGTAGATTATTCAAATCATAGAAAAATGAATAAAATTAGCCTGCCTCTTAAATTCCCATAGGCTCATGCATGGTAATTAAGGATATTGATGGGAGTAAAAGCAGGGACAGAAAGGAAAGGAATGAGAAGTGACCGTGAAAGAAACTCAGTATGTTAGATCATTAGCTTAATTTATTCCCATTGGTGAAGTGGTTGCAACTAGCGCTTCTGGAAAGAGATCTAACACCTTTGCTCCAGTCCAGGCACTTAATCTTCCTTTGCAGATACACACATGTGCACCCCTGTGATTCTTCATTCAGGAAACATTTCAGACACATTCCTAGGTTCCACTGTGGAAAATAAATGAGTAAGAAAAGATCATTGTTCTTGGGATATCACAGTTATATCACCTACTGCTTGATTCCACAGGTTAAGTAATTAAAACAATCAGCATTCATTCATGTTGAGGATACATTTCACAGTAATTTTTTCCTCTATGGACTTTAAATATATGGGAATACACTTTTCAACCTCATTTAAATCACCCATTCTACAATATATTATGTCCATAAATTTAGTTAGTGATGGGTTATGTAGAAAAAACGTATTTCTGAGTAAGAATAGAAACTACCATTTATTTAATATTTACCATGTACAAATTCTTTGTACATGCATTATTCATTCAGTCAACAAACACTGAGTATTTAGTGATACAGTTATTTTTTTAATGTTTTGTTTACTATGAGAAGATAGTGATTATACTGCAGTAAAGATTTTTATTCTAAGAATCTCGAGAGAAGGGCTGCTGCCTTTAACATTCTCCTAAACTTGGGGGGAACAACTCAATACTCTCTCAGAATTCCTTTCCCACTCTCTGGGTCTATCTTTCTCTCTCTGTCTAACTACCTTAAAAATAAAATATATTAAAAGAAGAAAGTTAAAAATAATCTTCTTACACACATTTATATGATAATCTAAATGAGATCTAGATTACACACACACAAAAAAAAACACCCTGAGGAAATAATGATTGTTTGTTAAATTCCAAATGTCATATAAATTTTTATAATGGCTAATTTTTACTGTTCTCTTCTTGTTTCCCCCTTCAATTTTTCAAGTAGCTCTTTCCCTGTCACTTGTTTTTGTTCTTAGCTGCACCCCCATCTCTTCGCTCTCCATGCCACATTCCATTCTACCACATCCATCTTACTCCATCTCTCTGATTTAAAAATTACTCAGAATCTTCTCATGGATAAGCACACCAATGACAAAAACTGTATGAAATATCATTGAACCCATTTATCAAATGCACACACATGTACACACACACTCACAGAGTTATCTACATAATGGTGAAAGACTGCCTTCTGCTACTCCTAAAGGAAAAATATTGTTGAGGTTTATTCTCCTACTTTATGTCTTTCTGCATTTACCAATGTTGTGACATTATTAGATATTATTAGAGTAACTCTTTGATATTCAGTGCCTCCACCACCATACTTCTGCTCTTCTCAGATGTATTTCATATAATACTATTTTCCATCTGTACTCTTCTGTATATACAGATCTGTTCCATTCCCAACAGGCACTTTCACAAAAACCAGAAAATTTATTAAATTAAATGAGTGAAATTTATATCACATTTCCCAAGGAATTGGAATAAAATAACTCTTGAGGTGGGAGCCTACCCTAGAACATTCATTAATTTAAAGGAATTACTTTAAAAGGGGGGACATTATAAGCCAGAGAAACTCCATGAAATAAAATCTCAGAGATATGCCCTTGGTACTCATCAATGCGGGCCACCTAATCATTTGTCTGTATAGCTAAAAATTAATGGTCCATTCCAGACTTTCTTTGTCTCAATTTATTATTATCAATATCACTTTCTATGTAACATTTTGATTTTGTAACTGTGAATATCAATGTATTACCTTGAAGCAGAATCATTTTTTTTGAATCCTCATCAATGAGAGTAGTTATATTTCATGACCATATCTTTTTTGTCTAGCTATTAAACTTTTTCACTCTATTTTTAAAATTATTCTTCCAATAATTCTAGCACTTAACAATCAGGAACCAATCAAACTCCACAACATTAAAAAAATAAGTATTGTAAGGTTAGTAAAAATCTTCAGTAAAAAATTGAAGACAAGGGAAGTAACTCCTGCATGTGAACAAGCCACATGAGATTGCCACTCTATATGTAAAAATTCTATAAATTCTCTTTGTTTCAGTAACACAAACTGAGTGCCAAAGACCATTCTCTACTTCCTTCCCTATTTCCCTCAACTCTAATCCTTAGAAGTGAGTTAGTACTATTACATATTTCTCCCTCAGTATAAATTTTATTTTTGGAAAAAAAAATGGAAAACCTAAACAGTACTGCAAAGTCAACTTAGAAATTGAAAATCAATTTATTTCATACTGAATAATATACTACCAGACAATTAAAAATCATTGATCATATACTAAAATATCTACCACCAAAACTTTAAAAAATTATGATACCAACTGAAAAAGAGAATAAATGTTTTTGAAGAAAATATATTGTTCTTCTCCAATTGGGAAAGCATAATTCCCAGGCTTATTCAATAAGAGATTGAATGCTTATAACTGGAAAATGTATAAAATCATAAGAAATGTTCATAACCTCAGTTTTATATTCTTTCCCAAATTGCAAATAGATTATTTCACACTCCCTAGTCAACAGTCCACATCTATCGCACACCGAACAAATGAAATGTGGAAACATCTCTATGGCCAAGTCTCTGTAGGCACAGACACTACATATAGGCACCTCAGATGCTCACTTTTAATCCTGTTAAATTTCAAGCAATGCTGCAATTCTTTACATGTCAATACCTCTAAATAAAATATGTAAAACCTATTCAAACTACATTTTGTAGGAGTAAAAAAATTTTTAAGGAAATTTTTAAAAAGTAAAATAGAATGAACATGCTAAAATTGTATTTGATGGAAATGTGCATCAAATACTATTGAAAGGAAAATGGTGAAGGGAAAATAAGCTCTCTGCAGAGATGACTAGGAAGAAGAATGAGTGTAACAAAGGGTAAGAAATATTAATCTGGACGTAGCTTCATACCTAAACAGGTAAAAACATCAGCTGATTTCTGAGAGTTGAATTGAATGGTCATGGTTATATACCATCTGCAATGACTTTGCACCTCCCTGGAATCACATCACAAAAATGCCCACATGACATTTAGATGTGTTACATTGAAGGGATACAGATCAATGAGCAATGTTTATTAAGATATTTATTTGTTTACCCAAATATCATGTGTTCCTGGGTCCATCCTTCATCTTTCTTTTGGTCAATCTCCCTTATCCTGAAATGTTTCCAGAGTTGGTAATAATCTGCTTTTCTAAACAAGAGCAACAATTATACACTCCTTTTCTTTTTATATTTGCTTATTTGTTTCTTGGACAAATGTTGCAGAACATCTGCGTCAGAGGTGGTCTCTGTGCTAAATGGTGGAGCAGAACACAGATCTGCGTGCATCTGAGTCCCATGTGCAGAGTCATTATGCTGAAAGGTCTCTCTGAAGAACAAAAGAAAAACAGTTCTGCCATGTAATGGTGTGACCTAGACTTCAATATTATCTTATGTGGACCAGAGTTACTAATAGAACTTACCTAAGAGGGCCGTAGTATGGATTAAATGTGTTGATATGTGAAAAGTACCTAGAACAGGGCTTAGCAAATTTTAAGTGTTCAATATGTGTCAGGTATTATTTTTATCACTCTATTTCCATCTTTTCATATTCTGCAGTCAAGTTAGTCCTAGTGAAACCACATAAATAGTGGGAAAAATATACAGTGTAACATTTTACAGGTACTTCTCACCTGGAATATAAGCAGTGCTGAAACAAGTGAAAGAAAAATTTGGCAAATTGAGTCACAACTCGAGTCTGTGGTCTGATACCCATCAATCTGGAGAATTATTCCCAGAATCCAGGTGAGAAATAACTACAACAAGGACTAGGGTGGGGGAATGGGAAAGGAGAGAAATGGGTAATACAGAGATTTATTTAGGAAGTCAGAATGACAGTGTTCAGTGATAGGGAAGTTAGAAAAAAAAAACAAAACAGATCCATTACATTAGACAGGAGGCTACTCAGTACATAGCTGAAAGATTAATATAAAGCCAAGTAGAAATTTAAGTAGTGACATGGAAAACTCTATCCTCCATTAAACACCTATGATATTTCTAGAACACATATATTGGAATATAGTAATGTTTTAAAGTATGAAGAACATTTAAGTAAAACAAAAATAATAGTTACGCTTTGGGTCATTTGCTTGAACATTTACATTACTAACTTCAGATTTTTGCAGTAATTTATTTTTTAAAGTTTGGTGCAATGGTCTGAGTTAAGATGTTTTATTGGACATTTGGAAAACTCATTTATTTAATCATTTTGGAGTAGAAAATTTCAATAATTTATTGCTCTTATTCATGTAAAAGCCATTTCTCTCACTGAGTAGCATCTTTGCTGCTGCCTCATCCCTAATGCCTGTGCATTAATGCACAGGAGAGCAATTCAAATGATGCTCCGTGTCTGACCCCCGCTTCAGCACATTCGGACGTGTAGAGTGCAGTGGTAAATCAAAGGCTCCCTGTTGTAAGCATTAAGGAAAGCTATAAAAGAGAGTGAAATGATGCTTTAAAAAGGAACTCTAATAAAAGACCCAGATAAAATCTAGACAATAATTATATAATGGCTTCATATGCTCAGCTAGTCAAGCGAGCTGAAGAATTTTACTGGTGTAGTGCACACAGGAAGCCTGCCCCCAGAAGGTGAGGGAAAGAGTTTGGGAGGGGTGTGTGGAAAATGTCCCTATTTCTTTTCTGCTCACACTACTACCTGCACTTCACTTCTGACACCAGAGGTGTGGGTTATCCACACATCCAGAAACTCTGCAACACCAGCTGAGTGTCCTACAATTCCAATCAGTTCTGAGGTCACCTACCTGGAGTTAGCACCAGGCCGCACAAGTTAAGGCCTCGGTTCCACGGGACTGCCCCCACTTCAAGCACCAATCATAAGTCCAGGTTGTCACCCGTACTTCTGATAGACAGACTATAAACTGCATTTCCTGTGCTCCCCTCCTTGGGTTTCATAATTTGTTAGAATGGCTCACAAAACTCAAGGAAACCTTATGTTTACTTGTTAGTTCTAAAGAGTGTAATGAAGGATAAAGATGAACACCTGATGAAAACATGTACAGGACAAGGTCTGGAAGGGCTCCACGATCAGGAGCTCCCCCAGTGAGTCGGTGTGTGCCAGCCTCACGCCATGTGCATGTGTTCACCAACCTGAAAGCTCTCTGAACACCATACTTTAGGGATTTTTATAGAGGATTCATCACATAGGCATGATGGATCATCAACTCAATCTCCACCTCCTCTTCCCTGTCTATAGAATGGGGTGGGGCTGAAAGTTCCAAGCTTGTATCTGTGACTTGATCTTCCTGGTGAATATCTCCCATCCAAGAACTCACTCAAGACTCACCTCATCAGAACAAAAGGTGTTCTATCACCAAGGAAATAGAGGAACTCTCCTAAGACACTTCTATCACTCAGGAAGATATAAAGGAGCTCTGTGCCAGAAACTGGGAAGAGAGACCAATATAAATATATATAAAATAGAAAATTATATATATTTTTATATATGTTATGTATATATAATGTTCTATTATTTCATATGCAGGCATTGATGACTCTGTCAGTATCTCTCATATGGAGATAATCATTAAAGAAAATGATTGCAAGCTATGAAAGTGAAAAGAAAAAAATATGTTCTATTAAAGAGTCAAATACTCCCTGGTTGGTGTGGCTCAGTGGATTGAATGCTGGCTTGCAAATCAAAGGGTCACCAGTTTGATTCCCAGTCAAGGCATATGCCTGGGTTGCAGGCCAAGTTCCTGGTGGGGGTTGTGTATGTGGCAACCACATACTGATGTTTCTGTCCCTCTTTTTCTCCCTCCCTTCCCCTCTCTATAATATAAATACATAAAATCTATTTTAAAAAGAGTGCAGGTGGGAACTATTACTAACTCACAGAATTCTTGGCACCTGTAAATTTTGTGGGGTGGAGCCTTGATAATTGCCAGGGTGGGGCAACCTGCTTCATCTTTGTGGCTCTGTGTAGGGGGAGGGTTCAGAGAGGGAACAACACCACTGCCTGGCTTCTGGATGTTTGCTGGGCACTTGCCCTGATTCCAGTCACTTCACTTTCTTCCCCTATGTGATGAATGCCCTTCCAGCTGTTCTCCTGGTGCCAAATCCCAGACGGGTGGGTCTATGTAAGTTCCAAGTCCATGAGGGCCCTTTAAGAGAAGTCTCCTGAAAATCCATCAATTTCTTCTGCCACCCCAATTCCCACTGGTTTTATACCCAGAAGTTATGGGGATTTATTTTCCTGGTACTGGAAACCTGGGCTGTGTGGTCTGGCCTGGCATCGGGATTCTTTGCTCCAAGGTATCCTTCCTGATTTTTATCCACCACTTGTGAATGTAGGACTGCCCATTCTGCTGCCTCTCCCCCTGTTTTCCACATCTCTGCACCTCCTACCCATCTGGTAGAATGTGGCTTAAGTCGTTAGTTGTCAGACTTCCATACAGCTGGATTTTCTGATGGTTCTAGATGATATTTGTTTTGAGGTCTAATAGTAATTTTTCTCTGTAGTTGTGTGAAGATGTGAATCATGTTTACCTACACCTCTATCTTGAGTTAATAAAGTAGGCCAAGAGTCTAGATAAGAATTTAATAAACTAAAATGCAATAGTTTTAAAAGTTCTCTTGCTAACACATCTAGAATCGGAAACCAAAACAGCAATTTATTCACAAATAGGTTTTTCAACATCTTTATAGTTCTTTGTAATGTACTTAATAAGGTACATAACATATCACAGAAACTAGATGATTGTATTGAAGGATCTAAAACAAAATGTAAACAATTGAAAAGACAATGCTTTTTAGAATCAAATAATCTGTCATAAATTTTTCTAAAATTAATATACAAATGTGCTATAGTTTTGTTGTTAAATTGCTAACTTTTTAAGACTTGAATAAGTGTTCCTAAAAATCATATTAAAAATGTCCAAGAATATCCAACAAATTATATTATTTCCATTCATTCATTCATTATTTCATTGAATTTTTCATGTCTTTGTAAGTACTAAATAATTAATTTTTAAATCTAATCTATGTACCTCTGCCTTTTAATAATGCTGATTAGTCTTAGAATTATTGTGATTACTTAACTATTCTAGCTAATAACTTCTGTGTTTCTTTTTACTATGCTTTTATCTTTGCTCACTTTTTCTTTCATTTATTTCTTTGCCTTGAGTTTCATTGGTAATTTTTTTTTTTCTGTTGTCTTCATTCTTTCTAAATTTTGGTGAAAAGTTTGGAAGTAATTTACTATAATATTGTTTTAATAGTTACCCTTATTATTCTTAATGTTTAAATTGCACATTCAGGAGCTTATCTTCTCCCCCATTAAGAAGACAAAAAGTTGTTGAATTACTTAGTCATTTAACACTGTTTTCCCAAGCTTTTCCCACACTATTACTGGTAAAAAAAAAAATGGTGTCACTTTTTTTCTAACAGTCAAGTTTACATACTCGTATGTTTTACTACTATTCATGCATCCATTTCATTACTTCCTATGGGCTCACTTCCACTTACCAAAGTTAATGATTTAATAGTCCTTTCAAGGAAGCTGTGTTCGTACTAAATCACTTCATGTACATGCCTCAAAAATGACTTTACTTTTGCTTTTATTCTAGTTCATTATCTTTCTAGGATATAGGCGTCTATCATTTGCTCTTTGAATTATCAGCTTTTCCTGGAGCCTGATATTGCTGATAAGTCTGCTGTTACTCAAATTATTTTAATAACTTCATCACTGTGATAATATTCATGATGCTATGCTATGGTTTCATTTCCTTGTGACTCTGGGTAAATTTTTCATGTTTTCTTTTATATTCACTGGAAATTGACACTTTTTATTGTAATGATTATACATTTTATTTCAAGGTGTGCATTTAGTTGCTTCATTTCTTTCAACCTTAATTTTTGTATTCTATTTATTTTCACACTGCTTTATTTCAGAGACTGTGAATGCTAATTATTAAGTTTATTTTCAAATTCCATTATTTTCACAGATTCAAATATCAGAATATTATTTTATACATGTTTATTATTCATTTCCTGATGTATGTTGTATGTTTTTCCCTTTTGATGTCTAGAATTATCCTTCCCTAGCCCATACAAGTTTTGTAGTTTCTTCCACTCTGGATTAGTAAGACTGCCTCAATGTGATACCAGGTCAAAGTTAGATACAGAATTTGAGTTCACAATCATTTTGGTCCAAATCCAGGGTGCTAACCTATGTCAGCCTTCTCATGCTGTCTCAGGTAGGAGGCTTTGTAGAGATTAACATTTTCCATGGTGAATCTGAACCTTATTTCAAAACATGAGCTTGGCTTTATGTTTGCTGCCTCAGATGAACCATTTTATTTAAACAGGACCCTCTATTTGCTTTTTGGATTCAAAGTACAATAAAGCCTGTTGCTAATTCTCACCCTTGGTGATAGATGCCCTTTGTTGTTCATATCTATCTGCTTAATGTTTTCTGCTTATGTATTTTATATCACTGCTATGTTTTGGACAAATGCAGTGTGTAATTCTTTAAACATTAATTTACCAAATTCAGGAATACAGTTTTTGATAAACTGCATTTAATTAAACAGGATTAATCATCATCTATTCCATATTTCATACTTCCATTCTCAAATATGAAATTTTTACAAAAGGGGAAAATCACCAACTCAAGTTTCCAAAGTTTGAACTGCTTCAATTTGACTCACTCAGACATGTTTAAATAACTGAGTAGAATCACTCTACTATCACTTATAGCTAGATGAAAAACCCTTCATGTCGGAGGCTCACCAGACTGAGTAACAGACTGCTTCCCAGCCTTTGTTAGGTCTGTTTGATTTAAATGTATGCTGCAGTAAAAAATTATTCTGTTTAACTAAGGACATCTTTTCTCTCTACTTAATCCTACCTCTTGTGAGCAAAAAGATGACCTTTCACCTTCTGAATACTAAAGGATTATCAGTATTGTGCAACTGGACACAAAGCAGGCAAAAAATGGGTGAAAGCCATCCAGAAGACCGTATCAAATATCACTTCATTTACTATTCCATTCTAGTTTAGTTAATTCAAGCAGCCACCAGACCCTGATCACTGCCTGCAGTGTTGTGTGATCACTCTGAACTAGTTACAGTGCCATGCATAAAAAACTCCATTCCCTATCTCAACCTTCTTCCAGGGAAGGGCTATTGTTGGCAAATTACGTTTGTTTCATAGCACCCAGCAGACTGTCTCATAAGAGTGTATTGTGCCTGTAACTTTGTAGACAATTAAATGTCCCTGTATTTAGAACTGTCTCACTTGCACTTTCATCATTTAAATTGCCTGGGAAGTCACATCTCTAATATGGCCACTTGGTCAGTGTTGGTAAGTGCAGATCTATAATGGCAGGGTCTTTTAGTTTTCTAGCCAAGAAATGCAACTGCCACTCTAGCTGTCATATTCCTGGGTATTCTAGCACATCAGGTCAAAGAAGCATCTATTGCCTGCAACACTGCTTTGTTTTCTGTGTTTGAGTTCTGGCTCTATGACTTTAAGTCTTTCCAGTCCCATGAAAGGCCTTCCTTCCCGGGATGATTTGTTTTCAGGCTAGTAAAGCGGAGGAATTATCCACATGTGAGGACCAGCTTTTGCTCTCCCTCAGTAAATGTAAAAAGAAATATATGTTCTAATCACATAAAAAAGTGCAGTATATCTATGTCATCTTTAATCATGTAGATGAAATAAATGTTTGATAGCACAAATATTGCTATGAGAGATGTCTGAATTCTCTTGTCTATATTTTCTCCTAGCATTTTTATGGTTTTAAAATTTACATTTAAGTCTTTTACTCATTTTGAGTTTATCCTTGTGGATGATATAACTTGGTGGTCTTTTCTTTCTTTCTTTCTTTTTTTTTTTTGCATATACCTGTCCAATTTTCCCTACACCTTTTATTGAAGAAACTGTCTTTACTCCATTGTATGTTCTTGCCTCCCTTGTCAAATATTAATTGACCACAAAGATGTGGGTTGATTTTGGGGCTCTGTTTTCTGTTCTACTGATTTTTGTGTCTGTTCTTATGCCAGTACCAGTTTGTTGTAACTGCAGGTATTGTGATACCCCCAACTTTGTTCTTCTTTCTCAAGACTGCTGAGGCTATTTAGGGTCTTTTTTGATTTCATATTAATTTTTGGAATATTTGTTTAGATATGTGAAATATATCACTGGTATTTTAATAAGGCTTGCATTGAATCTATAGATTCCTTTGGGGAGTACAGACATTTTAATGATGTTAATCCTTCCAATCCATGAATGGGGCATATGCTTCCACTTATTTGTATCTTCCTAATTTTTTTTCTTCAATGTCCTATAGTTTTGTGAGTATATCACATCATATCTGGCTGTTGGGAAGAACTTTAAAAAAGATGACTATTTTACTTCTTGCTATGAAATATAAATCTAACCACAGATTAAGTTTCTGAAACAGCATCATCAGGGTTGTTGGATTCTATTAAGTAGTTTGTTCATCGTACCATGGAGCCCAGCTGGGAGTGGATGTGGGGTTAAGGCTATGGCTTAGAGGAGTTCTAGCTCACACATTTTACTAATTTCCAGAAAGGCAGCATAAAGACCAGCAGTGGCCCTGTATTCCACAAGCAAATATCCCAATCATGAATTCAAAGTACTTCTCCAAAAAAATTTTTTTCAGCTTAAAATAATTTTATATCCAAAATAATTATTTTTAAAACAATTGTGCATATGTTCATCAAAAGTTAACTTGGTACCTAACTATTCCACCATTGCCTTAAAGTAACTCATTAAAAATAGTATTATATTATAAGAATTTTAAAATATGAATTAATCTTAGAAATCATTTTCAGAATAGGAAATAGTACTGTAAGAACTACTGCTCTGAATACTACTAAATCCATGACAGCTATTAAATTCAAATTCAATAATAGGCCTTTGCTATTCAGGCATATGATTGATATTGTACTCTGATATTTATAAACTATTGTTTGTGATCAAGAGTAAATGACATGTTCAGGTCATTTTATAAAGGGAAACATATGAATTCTATATCACTGTGTCATATTAACTCTCGTGCCTAAAATAAGCTCTGAATTTTGAACTGGTCACAGGTAAAAATAAAAAAAGGAGGAGTCTTCCATCCCTTCTTTAAATACTTCAGCATCATAGTACAGTATATATTAATTCAAATTGATATAAATTTTGATATATGATAAGTTTATTGATATGGAATAAAATATACTTTGAAAGTTTCCATGTATAAGATATTTACAAGCCTGTAATGAAAATTTCTGTGCTCAGTGCTCCTTAATAATAGTTTGACAATAGAATTTTAGGCAATTCTATTTCTTTAGGTATCTGATTATAGTTATATGGTCATGGATCTTTATTAAGACCATTCCATCCTTTACCAAAATTACAGCTTCCAAAGTTAATGTGTTACTTCTGTTTTGTTTTTATTTGTAAGATTAAAATAATGTCACATTTTCATTGAGATATTTGACAGATTATATTAGATAACATACATAGAGTGTCTGGCATCCACATACTGTATAACTACATATAGTGATTAATAACTTCATCAGAAGCATCATCATTATTATGATGCTTACTGTGTTTTTTTCTAGACACTCATCCATACAGAATTTGGCCCCGAACAGAACATCAGGATTTCTAAATAAGTATAGTACTTTGATATAATACAATTCCTGTACCATTACTTTCTAAAAAAATATGTGTATGGTTTCTAAGGATGCATTTGGTTAGAATAGAAACATAACTGTTTAAATACTTGGGACTATTTCATTGAGTTGTGATAGCCCTCAGACAATTGCAAAAATTTACAAAATATTGGAGGAAAATGATTTTCCAAATAGGCATGTCCATACTGAATTCCAAAAAGGAAGTCTTCCTCTCCCAAAAGTACTGTATTTTGCCATGTATAATGAGTAGATTTTGCCCAAAATTTTTTAGGGAAAAATAAAGATACACATTATACATGGGTAGTACCTGAAATATCTCATATCTGGTTTTGTGTTTTGTAATCACTTGTTACATAAAATTTCTTGTACCATAATATGTTAAAAAATAAATGCTAAAAGTCCTCTATAACACAAGAGGAAGAAGTATGTTAATATAAATAAATAAAAATTGAACTAAAAAATTTAAATGAAAGATTTTTTTTTCCAGAAAGTGTGGGGCAAAAATATGGGTGTGCACTGCGCTTGGGATCGCATTATATACAGAAATACATGGTATTTCTGTCACTATTTTTAGGGCAGGCAGTTGTCTTCTTTCAGGAAGTAGACTGAAACTTAAAGCCTGCTGTGAGGCCCACAACTTCCCCTTTGGTTAGTCCTCCTGGCCAGGGAGGTTACTGAATCAATCACGGCAGCAGGTTAAGCCGGCCTTGAGACGCTACCTGCCTAACTCTTTTCACCCCTTTAAAGAATGCACTTCCAAGGGAGAAAAGTTTTTTGACCTCTTTATAAAATATTTTGGAGAAGATTCAACACTCATGGAAACATCTTCAGACCTGCTTGCATTTTGCCATGTTCTACCTTCCAGAGTCCCATAAGGGCTTTCCTATATCCCAAACTATTTCTCTCTTATCCAATATGTTCCTTAGCCTTGTTTCTATTTGGACCATTTCCCTTGACTCACAAATTGATGCCTTTTCCTAATTAAAACTTTCTTCTCTGGCATGTTTTTTAAAGAGCTAATCATAAAGCAACTACTTTTATTAAGGAAAATTTTAGACTGCACACTATCCTTCAAGCAGCTGCTAATATAACTATAGCTCAGCCCTATTAATGGTATCTGAACATGAAAAATAAGTGTTCAAGGTATCATCTCTTGTTATGCACACTGACATATTGTCCCCCATCAAGTCAATTCATTCATCCCTTCCTCAAGAATGAAAAATGAAAAGAAAACAGAATAAAAGCTATATGTGAAAATGAGAGAACGGCCCTGGTTGGTGTGGAGTACTGGATTGAGCGGTGGACTGTGAAGCAAAGGGTCACTGATTTGCTTCCCAGTCCTGGCATGTGCCTGGGCTGCAGGCCAGGTTCCCAGGAGGGGGTGCGAGAGGCAACCACACACTGATCTTTCTCTTTCTCCCTTTCTTCTCCTCTCTCTTAAAAATAAACAAATAAAATCTTTAAAAAATGAAATAAAAATGTGAGAAAGAAAGATCTAGTAGAGCAAAACATTTGCTGAAGCTCATGAAAAAACTGAAGTTCATTTTAACAGATTTAGTATCCAGGGTCCAGGTACAACATTATCATTGAGATAGCTAGAATAACCTTACCTCCTATATTCCTCTTAGCTTTCCCCTAAAATATAAAAATTACCTTTTTTTCCTACAAGGAAATTGAAGATTCAGTGAATTTTATCTATATTTAGTGTTTTCTCCATAATTGAAGGGAGAAGGTGATTTGCTCAATAAGGAAAGTAGCCCCAGTTGTTTAAGGTATGTAAATTATACTAGCGCTTAATAATAAAGTGATTAGAAGATAGCCTTCTGGGGAAAAAACACAACTAGTTATATGACATGAGGCAAATTATTTAAACTTCCAGATCTCCACTTTCCTCCTCTGTAAAACAGAAAACAAATAATAGTTTTCATAGCATAATTTATTAAAAGCATGAGATGAGGTAATGCATATAAAGTTCTTACAGCCATAACACCAATAATTATTTAGGAAAATGTTAAGTATTAAATTTTATGAAAGATGGAACTAGGGTACAATGAGTTTAAAGCATACAGTTAAACAGTGATGGCAAGATTCAGACTTAGGTTTACTTAGCAATAAAATCATGTTCTTTTTTAATTTTGTTTTATCTCTCCATTGTCAATTATAGTTTATGGAGAAATATTATAATATTAGAAATATTATAATATCCCAATATAGTTTAATAGAGAAATATTAGCTAAATTTGAACTATATATTTCCTTTCCTAATCACACAAAATAAAGTAAGAAAATACTTATTTTTCAAGGATGCAATTACAGTTAGTTTTGACAAGACTAGCCTCTTCAGGAGCTCTTAGTAGCTGATGAGCACAGAAACTAAGAGTAAATCTCACAACAGAAACTAGTTAGGACATCAGATAATCTTTGCTTCTGGAATAATTCTTACAGGTGTAATTGGAGTCTGTTTAAAGTTTAACAGGGATCTGACTTAGACTGGAGGATTTGGGCAACTTCATACGGTAGGACTCCAGAGGATATATAGAGAGGCTGAAAATGCCTTAAGCTATAAAATCAGCTTCTGCCTGAGTGATACTGCTGTTCTTTCTATTTCAGAGGGAATAGCATAATGAGCTCATTTCTTTTCAAGTTTAGTTATATTCCCTAGGAGGAAGAGTAGGAGCTTAGAGACTCTGAGCATGGGTCTAGTTAAAATCCATTTAAAGTTGGAGAACAAGCCTTCACTATGGAATGGAACTACCACATCCTAGAAACACATCGCTATCCATTTTATTTGGGGAAGAACGAATGCCCATGAAATGATGGCTTGTCAGCAGTCAGACAATGTAGGCTATACAATGAGACATTATGGATTTCTTTATAACTTCCAAAAGCATTCAGGCTATTTCACACACTCTGAGACACACATATACATGGAAATGTTAGTCAATCATTGACAAAGGCATCCCATAAAGTCAATTAAATAAGGGAGACTACTTGGGGTATCTCCGTTTTATATTTAAAGACTTATATTACTTATTTCTTTCCCAGAGAGGTTTTCAACCTTTTTCCAGTACTGATTTTACCTTTGTTATCTCCTTTTATTTTATTTTTTTGTTATCTCTTTTTTAAACAAATATCTAAACAATTTCCTACCTCTCTTATCCTTCTTGTTGATTTTATATATATACATGTCAAAAGATATATGATAGATATATCTTTTCTTTTTAGAAACTATTTACTGGCCGATGAACTAAGATTTCATCTTTCTGAAACCTGGAATATATAATTGTTTTGTGCTTTGTCTAAATCCCCCTGGAACAGCTCTTCCTGGGAGCACATGCTTTCCAAATGGAATGTTTTAAACTCAAACAATTATTTCTTTTCTCTGGGTGCTAAAGAAAACATTTCTTTTCAAGCAATTTCAGTTTTAGTATTATGCATTCACTGAATTCTTTTCTTGTTGTTGTTCTAGCCCAGTTTGGGAAAAACAACGAATCATCTTCTTTTGTCTCTGTCCAACTTCAAACTTCAGCAGGCCATACTTCTCACACAATTCCCTAAAGGGATATGTATATATGTTGGTCCTTCAAATAGGTCTTATTAATCAGTATTTGTGATAGGTCAAGAAAACAACACATAAGTAGTGAGTTAAGAATTATTAACATATATTATTTTAAAAAGAGGCAATACAACAAATTTAAATGTAAAATTGATTATTAAAAGGATTAGCCAAAAGTAAAACTAGAGGCAACAGTCCACACAAGACTACCTGCATTTATGACACTTATCGCAAATTTAGAGTGTTCCCAAAACAACCCTCAGGTTCAATTCATTAGAAAGTCATACTGAACTCACTGAAAGCTGTTATACTCACAGTCATGGTTTATCATAGATTAAAATTAGTCAAGAGACCCATAGGGTATATCTCAAAAGGGTCAGAGACCAGCCCTGTTGTCCTTACACTGTGAAGTCAGTTTTATTCTACCTGCTATTTGTGTGATAATATGCATGGAGTATGACTAACCAGAGAGGCTTACCTGAGCCTTTGTGTCTAGAGTTTTTATAGAGGTTTCATTGCAAAAGTATGGTTGACTGCTTATGTGACAGATCTTACTTAGTCTCAAGCCCTTTAATAATATAGCCCATCCTCTTAACCCCCACTCTGTCACATTAAACAAATATAAAGATAAATAAAGTAATTATTCAGTCAGCTCAAATTTTACTTGGGGAAACAGAAGTAAAAACATATAATCATCTACTTTTCAGAGTAGATGGTTACATGATAACCACTCTACAGGAAGTCTTTTATTATAGTTTTGTGTGCTTATGAATGGTTGGCAAGATTTCCAGAAGTAAAAAAAAAATGTGTATGCAACATTACTAGAGAAACAATTTTTGGTGGAGGATGCTGAAAAACACCCAGATGTTTGAGATTCTGGAAAAGGGGCACTAAACCTGTTAATGTGCATAGGTCAATGATAAGAGATTCTTAATTAGTAGACTTAAAAAATTTAACATATTAAGTTTCTTTATGGACATTGACCTGTCTTGTGAAACTAGCACAGTTCACATTAAAGGATCATACAAGTGATTTAATAATTTCTATTAGGCATTTTTAGTAAGTTGTCAGTAATTATTGTTTGTTAGGTGATTAATGGTGGCCCTGTAATTAAAAGATGGCTTTCACAATATACTGTAATTTATCTTTTGGGGAGTGTTTGAGTTCAGAGAATAGACCACTTACTATACTACTCCCATTATACAAAGATGGCTTTTAGAAGCAGCTATTTTCAGATGGCTTTAATTACTTTCTAGGGCAATTTTAATTTGATTAAGA
Source organism: Tonatia bakeri (assembly GCA_004024845.1). Classification (NCBI taxonomy): domain Eukaryota; kingdom Metazoa; phylum Chordata; class Mammalia; order Chiroptera; family Phyllostomidae; genus Tonatia; species Tonatia bakeri. The sequence continues at coordinate 64,974 of PVIA01001974.1, forward strand.
TTTATGGAATCTAATTCACCTCCTTTCAAAGAAAATGAAAGATTCAATAGAGTTGTAACTAAACGTAAAATCAGAGAGAAGAGACAAAGCAATATGCAAGTAAGACAGATCCTTTTATTTGCTACAAGATGCACATGCCCATCTTGTTAATTTGCAAATGTACTATAAAAAGTACAGGAAAATACTTTGCTTGATTATTACTGACAGAATTATTTTATGAAAATATTTTTGCTGTCTTTTTTATAAGAAAGACCAAAAGTGAGGAATGTAAATTTACTTCTTTTACATGATACAGATATATTCCAATATCATGTCATACAAGGAAGACTTTATATGTTAAAAATAAGGACAGATATATCAAGGTGCAGAGAAGTGGAAAAGAATTAATACTGCAAACTGTGATCTACCTGCAATTTTTTTTTTCCATTGAAAACTAACCAGCTTGGTGCTGGGGCATTCTCTGCTAGATTCAAGCATAGCTAGTTTTGGTTCAGAAAAGTTATACAAAATAGTGCTTTCAGAAGAGTTGATTCATATTCTGTAAAGCAAGGACTATTTGTGTTTGGAAATAATAGCACTATGTCACTAGAATAGTTTTCCTGTGTTTAATCTGAATTTCATCCTCATAAGAAACTTTGGTCAGCAATTTTAAGATTCAGTTCTAGAATGGAAATTAACTTAAGAGCAGAGTTTCAATGTTAGTCTGTGCTTAATTTTCTCTGCTGATTGTTATGCATAAGTGGAAACTATAAACCTAGAGCATACTGCATAGGACCTAGATGGACAGAGACTACTATAGTGCATGTTCTGCAAATGTATAGAATGATAGAGCGGGAAGGGACCATGTCCTGCATTCACATTTTACAGAAGCAAATCGAGGCTGAGCCTTTTGTTGACTTGAAAGATCTCCATGCTTTCAGTCTAATGGCTTAATTTTAATTATCCAAACATTTATAAAATGCCTTATTTACCCCTTGTGCCATACCATCACTTTTAGATTTAAAAAGTGAACTGCACAATGGAAGCCAATTTTTACAATTAAAAAAAGTAAGAATATATAAATTAGTTTAGTTATTCAGAGAAGATAAAAATATCTCTGGGTTGGTGACTGAGAAAAGTAATAGCAGATGGCAAATCATTTACCTCTTCTTTCTATACCAAGCTGAACCAAATCATGTTTAGTAGAACACAACTATGAAAGAAAAGATATGATCAGCTATCTTGGGAAATGATACAACCTTATTTCTTCCACCCTGGAAATCCACATGCACATTAGCCTTGTATTTGTAAAGACATTTGTTCAGCTTGGCTTAACGCAGTTTTTCCAAGTGTATGTAACTACACCTCTGTTTTCACAATCTGCTAACATTTCCCATATTCATAGAATACAATTTGAGAACTGTTGACACATTCAAATCAACTATATGATTGACATATTTTTGTTCATGTGTTTGAATATGCCATAATCTTGCTCCTACATCCAATAACATAAGGTAAAGATATTTAAAATAATATATCTAAATATTAATTTATAAATATATAAACAAACACATACATATATAGTATTGGCATATATCTGTTTATAATTACTATAATTATTACAGTTATTAATTAGTTACTATTGTGATCCTAATTTATATTATTTTACAACTGTAGGGAAGTAACTTAAAGTACCACCAATGATTTATCTGGCTTTATTATTTTTAATGTATGTCATTTCAAGCAAAGTATTCTGTTGCTATAAATAACATTGTACAATAGCTCTTAACAAAGTCCCGTCTGTAGTAAATATATAAACCTGAATGATGATGCATATACGTGTTTATTAAAATGACTTTTTCTTAGAAAAGTTGAGTGTTATTTCATAACTGCCCTACAATAGTCTTGTTGAATTTTAAGCTTCCTGGTGACTACTGTTTTTGAGCTTTTGAGTGACAGTAGTAGAGAGTCATTTCTCTTATTCACCATGACCTTTTTCTTTATCACTAAGCAACATGAGTTCTTAAAAGCACTTGTGCAGTCATATTTGTAGAACATAATAAGCTAGTGATAAACCCCCAAATGACAGCCATCACATATATGGATGCATTTTTTGCATTTGAATTTTTCAAAATGATTTATTCACTTAATAAATATTATATTTTCAAGATGAAAAATATTTTGTTTGAGGACAAGATTAAGACCATTACTTTTGCCTGGATAAATATATGTTGACATGTATATCACTCAGAGTAAAATCAGGGAAGCAGAACTACTATGAATAATAAGACAGAAGAATTAATATAAGCATGAGACCTTTTTCAATTATGCGAAGAAATGGAGAAGTCAAAACATAAAAGGAGGATGAATTATAAGAGGCATAGCAACCACGCAACTGAGAAGACAAACACGTCTAGCCACCAAAGTGGATCTGTAATTGGGAAGCCTTTAAGGCTATACCAAGCATCTGAGGATGGGTCTTGGGCTACTGTTTGCGAGCAAGACCAGCTGTTGGGTAAAAGTGTTGAATATGGAGGGGCTTAATGGACAGGAGTAATCTGGAGCTCACTGGCATTCCTGCTTCTGTCAGTCTTGGAATCCAACCATGGCAACTTTCAGGAAACAGCGATTTCTCTTTAAAATCTACTGTCCAAATATTATCCAAAGGTTTCTGTTTGGCCAGTTCCAATCTGGAACCACAAAGATTAGGGGGTTCTAGGAATATTTTTCCCATTTTAAGCTGGTTAATGATAGAAAAATTAAGCCTATTACTCAGTTATTCTCAATTGCTTAGTGTACAGTCTAATTGTACAAAATGTTTTCTCAAAATAGTATGTCAAAATGACATATTAGATAATGAAAGTAGTAGCCAATTTATTCAATACATAGTCACAAGTTATACAGCTATGGACTAGCGTCTTTCCTCTTTGTGGCTCATCTGTACAATGAGAACAAAAAGAATGCAGGTAAAATGAATGTCAAAAAACTTTGGGGTAATTTTAGAAACTGTATTATATATAAAGCACTTAGGACAGAGTAAGTGATCATGAACTATTTGCTCAGTGCTAAGTATTGGTAATGTAAAGAAAAAGACAGGGTCTTCAGCCTTTAAAAAATAAAATAGCTTGTCATCTTCTTTGTCATGGAAACAAAGGATTATTTTGATACAATTAAATGAGCTGGTGGGTTGTTTTCTTATCTTGAATCAATAGCATGTAGTAAAATAAATAAGTAAATTTGCTGTTTCAACACCTTTAAAATAGATCTCTAAAAACAGAAAGAATTAATAGAAAAAATAGAAAATATCAGGGAGCAACATAAATAGTAAGGGAAAGAATCATTTAATGAATGTTTCTTTTAGGAGTATGGATGTGTGTGTGCGTGTGTGTGTGCGCGCGCACGAGAGAGAGAGAGAGAGAGAGAGAGAGAGAGAGAGAAGCATGGAGAGAGGTGTGTTAGTGCCTTTCCTATGTCAGAGCCTTGCTCACAGACTTTTATGTAGGAGATTTCTTTGGAAGTTGATCATTGAACTCGTAGAGGTAAAGAACAGAGAAGAGTGAAATGGTAAAGGAAAAAAAGCCAATATGAGGGCATCTGGTGTCAAAACCACAACGGATTTTCTGAAGAGCATATGGAATGCCTGTGAGTATTATCCACATAAGGGAAGAGAGGGCAAAGGCTGTCTCACTTGGCTCTTCCCCCACTGGTTGCAGGTTTTCCCCGGAGCATTAACTCACTTCCATCCCTAAGATCCTCTGCTGGTATTCATTGTATTGGAGAAATCCCACAGCAAAAGGTGAAAGGTATAAGAAAGGTGCTTGTATAAAATGTTTACAGTGCAGGTGAGTAAAAGCCCAGGCATGAATATGTGTGGGGAATGAGGCTAGAATCAAAAGTAAGACCAAGAAAACATGAGGCAGGCACCAGTAACATCAGATAGGGCTCATCCCCTGCTCTATTCAAGTCTTACTCTAAGTCAAATCCAGCACTGAGATTTCAAGATGATGATCAGCAGCAAGCCCTCAAATGACTTAAAATGCACAGGTTAGTAGACAAACTACTATTTCAAATACCGCTGAATCCCATGAAAAAAATTAGACAAAGAGAAAATATTATTTAGATATTTAATATCAGTTTTTCAGTTTATTCTCATGGTCTAGATGACTATACTATTACTTTTTATTTACTCTATTACCTGATACTTTATTACCCATTATTTCTCAAGCTTTTCAAATGAGTGACTTTACTTTTTCATGTTGCAACATAGTTATTACTACTATATGTTAGTGCTAAATATGAGAAGTGCTCTTCAAAAGTTAAAATTGAGTCTCCTTTATAACTCTTTTTGAAATTTAGATGTATGATTCCTGATTTTTCCTTTCTTCTATTTTAATACAATTGAGTAAAACTATGTTCTCTTCAATAGTTTTTCTTTTTTTTTTTTCATGAAGAAGCTCCAAATAAGAGAAGTCACAAGAGAGGAAATATAGCAAAGCAAAAAAAAAAAAAAAACAGTCAAACCTGAAACCAGTGAACCAGTGTGACATAATACCTCCAGTCAAATTCTCACTCCTAAATTTCTAACTTTAACACCAACTGCAAACACAGCATTGTATCTGGATGTCTAATAATAATGTCCAAATTCACATGTCTAAAGCTGCAAAACTGATGCCCTTCCCTCCTTGCAAAGCTCCATTCTCTTAGCCTTTCCTATTTCAGTAAATGGTATCATAATTCCTTAAGTTCCTCTGGCCTCAACCCTAGAAGGCCCTTCTTAAATTTCTCTTTCTTCCAAAAGTCACATATAATCCACCAGAAAATCCTCTTGGGTTAATCTCCAAATTCATCCCATTATATTTTCTTCTTTAAAAAAGTTATATTAGGGTTATATGTCATTTTAGCAAATCTCATGTTCTTTTCTGAGACCTACTTCAAAAAAAAATTATTGGCTGTCATATAAAACTAATTTGTTTAGACGGCAATGTTATTTCAGGCTGATGTTCCTTATACTAGTTGTTATATTTCAGGTCTTACATTGATTAGTTGCTAGCCTGGCTAACCCATTTTATCCAGAGAGTTTATCTCTAATATCTTTATTTTATTTATTTTCCCAATTTTTATTCTTACCCGAGGACATTTTTCCATTGCTTTTAGAGAAAGAGGAAGGAGAGAGAGAAACACTGATGCAGGAGAGAAACATTGATTGTTTGCCTCCTGTACACGCCCAGACCGGGATCATATGCACCTGAGCGGGGATCGAACCTGAAACCCAGGTATGTATCCTGGCCCAGAGTCAAACATGCAACTCTTTGGTTATGGGATGATGCTCCGACTGACTAAGCCACACTGGCCAGGACTCTCTAGTTTATTTTAACATTTTGTTTATTACTTATACTTTTAATTTATATATTAAATATATTTACATTATATTTTAACCACCCCATTTAACCAGTGAAAAAGTTAGTATAAGGACAAAATTGTTGTCAACTTCACAGAATAAGAGAAAAAGATAAACTTGAAAGCTAAAGAGAGAAAAACATCAAATTTACTTCATTATTTTACATTTTTTAGAAATTCATGAAGCCCCTAAAATTTACTAAAAATATTTTTTATTTGAGACATTTGTTTTACCAGTGTTTTTGTACTGAAGCAAAGAGGTATGGTTATTTTTTTTTCTCTGTAAATTTCCAAAAATTTCTAAGTGACTCTTCCCAAATATTATTCACATATTCATTTCTTGAAAAAATAATAAGGTCCTTGAAGCTGTACAGAAAAGTTGTATTATTAATTTATAATCTTCTATTGCCATACATTCTTATATACAATGCAAGCAGAAAGTTGGCACATGCAATTAGTAGACTATTTGGAAAGGGGTCTGCGCATATGGAAAATACAGCCACTGACCCAGAGACTGCATCTCCAGTATAACCATGGAGTTTTACCAACGGCATTTTATCTCACTTTGTGCTCAAATAGCAACATTAACACATGATCTAGTGTTTATCTTTTATTCCAAGTGGTTGGTTAGAGCTAATGATAGGAAATATAAAATAGTCATTATACTTGGGCTCCTAGCCATGCAATCTGCACTGTGACTTGTCCAGAGTGTTGGCTAATGGACAAGGTCTCCACTGCCAATAATTAGTATTGCATACTAATTATTCCTTGCTTACACCCAAGCAAGGAATTTGCTCATTTTTCTTGTTGACTTTGTTTCCCAATCTGCTATTTAACCTTTGGTTCAGCCTGCCCATTCTCCCTCAACCCAGCACCACACTGGCCACTCAGAGGCTCGACCGGGTCCCACACCTTCTTTATTAGACCGAAACCATGGACTCAGGAGAGAGAGGGTCTATCCTAATCATTTAGGGATGACCTGGAGGATAGTCAGGGTTTGTTTGACTCTAAGCCTCAGATCTACCTCTTCCTTTGAATGTCACTGACTATGTCACTGACTTAGATAAAAATGTAAAACTTAAATGATATATTTTAGGAAATTGAGACTAAATTTTTTAAAAAACACAAGATAAATTACCCCAACATATGCAAAGAATCTAACAGGTATGGCGGTTATTTGGTGAGGTGCACCCAACCTATTTTTTTATATTCTCTCTTCATGTTGCTGCTGTTCTCTGATTTCTGATATCTCTGGCAATTTTATTTAAGTTGCTCCTGTTAAATTTTCTTCTAAAGACTCAGGTGAGAAGAAATACTTTTACACCAATTTTTTTTTTAACTTCTAGTAACAAGTGCTGTAGCACACATTCAATTTAACTTGTAAGGTTTTTGGAGACTTTACTATTTTTGAAAAGATTTTAGGGTTTAGTTCCTTCCAGGGACCTTGTGCCTAAAAGATTATTTTTCATATTAATATCTTGTTACCTGGGAAGTACTGTGAGAAAATTTTACATAGTTTTTAGTTATTATTGACTTTCTAAACTGATGTTCTGTTGGGTTGGCATGAATTAAAATCATTCTAGCATACACTGACAGGAACAATTAGGAAGGTCATAAGGCCCTTTATTTATTGAAAAAATATATGTATATACTGAACACAACCATGAGACAGATACTGTTCAAGGTGTGGAAAGCATCATTTTCCTCATGGACTTTGTGTGGGGGAAAGAGAAAGAGACAGAAAGGGAGACTGATAATTGAAAAATAACAATAATACTCAATATAATGCTAGATAAATATAAGAACTGAGAGGAAATGGAGAAGATGATGAATAAAAGAAAAGCCCAAGGACACAGATACAGAGAACACATTGGTGATTCTCAGAAGTGGGGAGTAGAGGGTAGGCAAAATAGGTGAAGGGGTCAAAGGACACAGATTTTGAGGCATAAAATAAATAAGTCATGGGGTTGTAATGTACAGCATGATGATTATGGTTAATAGTATTGTACTGTATATTTAAAAGTTGTTCACAGGGTGGATCTTGAGAATCTTAATGACAACAAAAAGAAAAAAAATTGTAATTATGTATGGCAATGAATACTGACAAGCCTTACTGTAGTGATCATTTTGCAACATATACAAATTTCAAATCATTATGTTGTTGAAACTGACAAAATATGTTAATTACACCTCAAAAACAAATTATGAATAAATACATGAGCATATAAAACCAGTTAAATATAAGCATCATAAAGAGAATATAACAGAGAAAAGAATGAATGGAGAGTCCTATTTAGACAACATGGACATGAATATTTAATTAGAGACGTGGAAGAACTAAGAAAGTAAGTCATGAAAAAATCTAAAGGAAGAACTACCAATTATTATGAATATCAGCACGTAAAGATTAGTATGGAGGCTGATGTGACTGGCACTAGATGAGAAAGAACAAAATACATAGGGGAGAAAATGAGATTAGAGGAATAGGCAGGACAGGCCCTGTGAGTATTGTGGATTAAAGGAGAGATTTGGGACTTCACTCTAAGAGAAGGTGGCTCCAGTAACTGGCTTTTAACATAGAAGTATACATAAGTCTCTTCCTTGATACCTAGCTGAATCCTTGTACTTTTCATATTTGAAAAATCAGTATCAGCTCAAAGATGGCTCCACCCCACTTGCTGTAACATTCATCAATGTGATGAGAGTACACAAGTGGTGGGAGACTATTTTCATTCTCTGAACAGCAATGATTTTGAAAGGGCCGAACTTCCTGCTACATGTTTTTTTTAATATCACTGAAATAGTGAGGGTTTTTCTTTGGTCCTTCAGCTCTGTAGGGGAACTCAGTTTCTGAGCACCAAATTATTCTTTGCTTAATGCATAGCCTACAATTAGTAGCATATTATTATTTTAAAATACTACCTTTGGAATTATGATATAGAAATGATAGACTGTATATACATTTTACTCATAAAGACTTTGTGGTATAGTAGCTACCATAAACATATAGAAGGAGTTTTTATATGGCAAGGCATAAACTGATGGCACAAGAAAAATCCAAATAATAAAGAACAGAGGAACTGACAAAATAGATAGATAGATAGATAGATAGATAGATAGATAGATAGACAGATATACATACATACATAGACAGAGACATTCCAGTCCAATCAATCTTAAACATTTTCAGAGATAAGGTGAAATGCTACCTGTGCTGGAGATTATAATAAAAAGGGGTGTGAATCATAATATAAAGTAATCCATGTAATGAAAAATTCAAGTTGTAGTGGTAGGTAAGTTAAAACTATCTGAAAAATGGGGAGATGTTCAGCTTAGTTACAGCACAGGAGAAAGAAAAAGATAGATAAGTAAGTTGAAATTAGAAAAAGAAGAGTACAAGGCCCTGGGCGATCAGCTCAGTTGGCTAGAGTATCGTCCCGATACACCAGGGTTGCAGGTTCCAACCCTGATCAGGGCACATACCAGAATCAACCAATGAAAGCATAACAAAGTGAAACACAAATTCATTCTCTCTCTCTCATAATCAATAAAAATAGAGTATTTTAAAAAGAGAGAAAAAAAGAGTACAGTACTGACAGAACACTGAAAGATTTTAATGTGATAACTATAATAGTTGTTACCAGTGAAAGACTTAAGTTAATTTAGCAAAAACAGAATTCTTGCAGTAGTTCATGGATGAACTGTTACAGTTCTGAGTTGGAAAAAACAGCATGAATTCAAAGAAAACAAATATCCCTAAGATATTTTGCAAATATATTTCAAATAGTTTGGTAATTAACAAAATTAGAATAATGAGAAAAGAGACAATCACCATTCCATTATGTAATCAGACAGAATGAGAGTAGTGATATACTTAACAAAAAGAAATGGACAATGGAAGAAAATACAATTGGAGGGCAATATAGATTTGTTGATTTTAACATTGCGGATATTGACTTTAAGATATGATGGAATGGCAAGCCACTAATTTGGAGATGTTAGAAAATTCTAAATCTACTGTTAGAACCCTACCTCACAAAGCATACACAAAATTAGTTAAAGTGTATCATAGTCTTAAATATAAGATTTAAATATGTAAAACTTTTACAGAAAACAGAGGAGTAAATCCTCATTTTACCTTTATTATTTTGAATCCAAAGGAGCATTATTTTTTGCATTTCTTTTTTTTAATTATTTTATTGTTGTTCAAGTACAGTTGTCTCCAATTCCCCCCCATCACCACTCCCCACCCCAGCCATCTCCACCTCCCACCCTCAATCCTGTCCCCCTTGGCTTTGTCCATGAGTCCTTTATACATGCCCATTGTTTTAATTGGGTTGTTTGCCTTTCTGGAGTGGAGTCATGTGAGTTTTTCATATATTTTGGAGATCAAACCCTTGTCCAAGGTATCACTTGCAAATATATTTTTCCACATGGTTGGTTCTCTTTTCATTTTGCTGCTGTTTTCTTTAGTTGTGCAGAAGTTTTATTTTGATGAAGTCCCACTTGCTTATTCTTACAAATTCTTAATATTAAGCATAAATGTTCTGCTTGGCAGCCACAGTTTAGGATTCCTATGCCCATTTCCCTATCTTTTTTAAAACTTTTTTAATATATTTTTTAAGACTTTATTTATTTATTTTTAGAGAGGGAATGGAGGGAGAAAGAGAGAGAGAGAGAAACATCAATGTGTGGTTGCTGGGGGCTGTGGCCTGCAACCCAGGCATGTGCCCTGACTGGAAATCAAACCTGCGATGCTTTGGGTCGCAGCCCACGCTCAATCCACTGAGTTACACCAGCCAGGGCATCATTACCCTATCTTTTAACAGCTGAATTTGTGGAGAAAGAGGTGTGGCAGGGAAAGGGAGAGAAAGAGACTTTGTTTTTAAAAGAAAAACAATAGAGTAGCTAATAAATACATCTAGCTTTCATTCTTGACTGCAGAACTCTCAAAGAGAAGATTAAAGACAAAAATCTGCTTTTCCTCAATTTATTCAAATTCTCTAGGATGTAAAAGCCACTACTTATTTTTAAAACTTCATTTAATGCCTTAAAAAACTTGAGACACATTTAAGTATGTGAGTTTGGGTTTTCCAAATTAAAAATAACTGATAATTAATGTTATAAAATATCTAATAAAAGGCAAAAAAGAATGTGTTTACTAAGAAAAGTAAGGGCCGGGATGGAGACTTAAGTAACTATGGCTCATCTCCTTGCACAACCACAGCAAAAATTACAATTGGACTACAAAACAACTATCACCCAGAATCATCAGAAAATTGAGTTGTATAGAAGTCCAACAACCAAGGAATTGAAGAAGTCACATTCATCCAGATGGGTAGGAGGAGAGGAGAGGCAGAAATGCACAGAGAAGTAGAGAGGCACAGAGATGTGGAATGGACAGTCCCACCCCCACATGTGGTGGATAAAAACTGATAGGATACCTTGGGAGTGAGGGATCCCAGGCCCACACAAGACCACCCAGCCAAGGGTTCCAGTCCCAGGAAGATAAGACTCCCTAATTGTAAAATTATTTCCCTCTGATTCCTCCCCTCTGATTACTGTCAGTTTCTGGCTGTAAAACCAGTGGGGATTTAGGCAAAAGAAACCACAAAATTCTCTGGACTCTCTCCTCTTAAAGGGCCCACAACAGACTTAGTCCTTACACAGACTCTCTCTGGGCTCCAGAGTTGGGACAGCAGTTGGAAGGGCACCAGTGGCATATGGGAAAAAATGGAAGCATTTTTGGGACAACTTGGAACATAGCAACGTTCTAACCATAGGGGTGACAGCAAAGAGAGCAAAAGAGCAGGAAATTAAGAACTTATTTGAGAAAACAGTGAAAGAAAACTTCCATAATTTAGTGAAGGAAATAGACATGCAAGTCTAGGAAGCACAGAGAGTCCCAAACAAGACAGACACAAAGAGGACCACACCAAGACACATCATAATTAAAATGCCAAAGGTTAAAGATAAAAAGAGAATCTTAAAAGCAGTAACAGAAAAGAAATTAGTTACCTATAGGAGAGTTCACATAAGACTGTCAGCTGATTTCTCAAAAGAAAATTTTCAGGCAAGAAGGGACTGGCAAGACGTATTCAAAGTAATGAAAAGCAAGGACCTACAACCTAGAGTACTTTATCCAGCGAAGCTATCATTTAGAATGGAGGGACAGATAAAGTGCTTCTCAAACAAAGTAAAGCTAAAGGAGTTCATCATCAGCAAGCCATTGTTATATAAAATGTTAAAGAACATCAAAACAATACATATTAAAATGGCAATATATTCACAACTATCAGCAATTGAATCTAAAAAACAAACTAGGCAAAGAAGGAGAACAAGAACAGACTCACAGATATGGAGTCATTTGGAGGGTTACCAGGTTGGACAGGTAAGAGGGGGAATGGGGGAAAAGTTGCAGGGAATAAAAAGTACTAATTGGTAGGTACAAAATAGACAAGAGGATATTAAGTATAGGAAATGGAGAAGCTAAAGAACTTATATGCATGACCCACGGGCATGAACGAAGCGGGGTGTATTGCTGGAGGAATGGAGGGCACCGGGTGAAAGGGGGCAAAGGGAGAAAAAATGGGACAACTGTAATAGCATAATCAATAAAATATATTTTTAAAAAAGAAAAGTATAAACATAAATCACACTGAATGCTGAATCTATATGAATGAAATTTAGCAAAGGAAGGTCCTTGGACAGTGTAAGCCTCCAAAGAGTAACCTCTAGTAATTTACCTAACTAAATGAAAGACTGAAAAGGTTAGAGATTTCTGCATTGGCCTTAATCACATATGACAGACTCTCCTTCTCTGTGTGTCTGCTCTCTAGCTCTCTTTCTCTCTCCATATTTTAAAAACTAAACTAGGTCCATTCCTCCATGGGGGATAAAAGGGATCAAGTTGTGGAAGCAAAAGATCACTGACGAATGACTCAGCCTCACTTTACTCACTGTGGGAATGATGTAGACATATTAAATTCTATAAGAAGGCAAAGGCTGTGTCTTACCCTCCCACCACCCAGCTTTTCTAGTCTCCTAAAATGCACAATGAAGAATAATTAAGACAATAGGTATTATCTTTAAATAAGAAAAATATTAGAAACTGGGAAACTATTGTATTTCATTATTTTTTACAAGAAAAAAAATAACGCCTAAACAAATCATGAGGTCATCCTAAGAGAAAATATTCCTCACATATTGCTTCTAGCAGTAGTTATAAATTGGGTTTAATTCATTTCAAATAAATCAAATCATTTTGAAATTTCATTTACAAGAATGAAAAGTTTGGAGAGGAGAAGAGAAAAGGAAAGGAAATGGGAAAGGAGGATGCATAGAGAATATGCATTTCCAGGCTGTGTCTTAAGTAACATTTTTCTCAACATTTTATATACTAAAATTTAATCACATTATTCATTTATTTTAGAAATTAACAGGATCTTCTTCAATTCCTTCCAAGTGTCATCCCCTGTGAGAAATTAGTCCAAACTAGGTGCATATTAAAAGTTACATACATTGATTCATCTGATCATTAATTTAAAACAATGGGAAGAAATTTCAAAAACTATTTTATAGGATTACACCAGAAACAAAATATTAATCATTTTGCTCTATTACAAATAGTAATTATATGATTCTGCCTGTATTCCAACATTACTGGGTTTTTTTTGTTTTGTTTTGTTTTTTGTTTGCCTTAATTCATTTCAGGTTATAAAACTACCTCATTCTTTTAAATTCCTGCACCATTTTCTACAGAATGAAGTTTCATAACCATTTACATGTTGAGGGACATTTAAATTGCTTATTTTTTCTTTGTCCTTTTATATTACAAACAATACAAGAAACATTAGGTGGGAAAAAGGGAATGAGGTGGAAGAAGTGTGGCCAGAAACCTGGAGGGGGGTTACAGGTAGAGAAAAAGCACTGCATGATGGTAAAAATAATTCCCAATGTATCAATCATAACAAAGATAGACAATAAAAGTTTTCTCAAAAAAGGAAACAAAAAGAACTTTCTGAGCACCCACTATGTGCTAGGTTCTCAGGGAGCAGAAACAAGACAAAGTCTAGTTGTTATAGAACTTACATTCTAGGGAAAATGTTAGAATACTGAGAAATCTTTCTATGAATAAATTACATGATTCAGTGAAAAACTGAGAAATACCTTGCTTATCAAATGGATTATTTCTCCCTCTTTAATAGTAAGTTCATCTTCATTAAGAGTTTGTAGGCAAATAACATCCTTTAATCTTCCTGAGCTAAAATAAGGAAGGCACATAATGTACCTTACGTAAGTCAATTCAACAAATACTTAAGTCTATTTCGTGCAAAGAAATGTACAGTAGGAGCTATTAAAGTGAATTTAATAATTTTGGCCAATACCGTATGTTGAATTAAGTAACAATTTCATTAATCATTCAGCTAGCTACTAAGTGCGTACTCTGTTCTAGGCACAGTTCTGACCTTGTGTATGTGTGTGTGGGGGGTAACGTCAGAGAACAAGCATATTGAGATCCTTGCCTTCATGGTGCTTCTAATAGCACGATGTAATACTCTGATTAAGTCGTACATTGTTGACAGATGTCTTCAACAAATATAATAATATATTTGAGCACGTTTCACTCCTACTGTGAAAATTTTGTTCAAAATCTTACCTTTAATTTTGTCTTCAGTGTCTGTCTTTGTAATCTCCAAGCTCTGTGTTCTGCCTCCTACTGACTGTATAATTAAGGGCTAGAATAGAGAAAGATAGATGAACATTTGCAAGTTAGAATAAAGATAATACTGTTAAACAAAATTTCCATTTACAGTTATTCAGCTTTCCCTAATGATACCTACAGTCAGGTCAGTGATGTGACTGAAAACTCTGCTATCAAAAAGATAAAGATCTTAAAAGTTAATTAAGTGATAGGTCAGAATTTTTAACTTTTAAAATTTCCTGCTTTAAGGATAATAAATATTCTGATACCCATAATACAGAACTCTAATTTAAAAATGAATAATAATAGCATTTGAAAACTTACTAGAAACCAATTCCTAAGCTAAGCACCTTATAACTTAATCTGCAGAACACTGCATACACCAGGCTCTATCTTTTACTCCTTTTACAGACCAGGAAGCAGTAGTATAACCTGCCCACTTTACAGTAATTTGTAGCAGGACCCTGCTTTAAATCTAGAAAATACAACTCTAGAAAGTGGGGTTTTAAACAACATCACTAAACTTCCAATGAGGAAAGAAAGTCTTACTGCTACATACCCACTATCTAAGTGGAAACATTTGCAATGTTATAATATTAACCCTTCTTATAACTATAGTACAGTAGATAATTTTCCACTGTGATTTACGATAGTTAAGTCCTTCATCATTGTATGAAGTATTTTCTTGAGTCCTCTTCTCAGAAATAACACTATTTTGACCTTAGATTTCATTAGTTAAAAATGTAAATGAACCTCTAACTTACCTATCACTGTGTGTTCTGTTTATCTTTTAAGATACTCACTTTAATTTTTCCCAATTCTAACCACCGCATCTTCCAATCTGGTGTCACATACAAACACAGCAAATGTTCTCCTTACTTTGTCATTTCCTACCTCAGTGATTGAAGCAAGGCTCACAAGGCCATCATGTGAGGTGACTCTGAGACAACTCTAATGACAGCACTGGAGTAGTGGGCATTATGAATGGCAACTGAAAGATTACCAGCGTAGGTGCTGATGCACAGGCATGGACATTTGTCAAAAGAGCCCAACTGTGCTCTTAAGATAGATGAGTGTCGCTGTGTCAATTCTACCTCAAATGTGAAAAAAAATGGTGGCATGGAAAGCACAAGCTGCAAGACAACATGAACTGTTTGACAACAATATCAGGCAATGTGTATTTACCAAAACAGGAAACAGAAGAGGCCCTTGGGGGAAATGTCACTGGAGAAGGACCTGTTGACAGGCCCAAGGCAAATCTCCTCTTCCCAACTGCCACCACATGGAATGCCTAGCTATCAGGAGTTGCCTAGCAACAGGTCTTTGTGATTTAGTTCTTAGTCTGGCTGAGAGGCAATTCTGAGACAGTTGGCAGAGCTGTTCAATGGCAGTGGACGCTTTTGGCAGAGCAGACCAGGTCAGTCCTAAAACCCGCAGTGATGGCCTCCTGGTTTGATGGCCTTAGCTCTAGCTTAGGCTGTTACCTGGGGCCGATGAGCCACGGGGTGGTGTCCTTAATTAGACACATCTCTAGGTGCACTAAAGATGTGTGGATGATGGAATCCGAAACAGAGGAGTCAAATGAATTAAGAAGGAAGGAGGTGGAAACCACTAAAGAAACTATGAGACCCAAGGTTGAAAGACTTACATTTTATAATGATCTAGATCTTGAAAATAAGCAGGAAACTGCAGCTTACAATGATCTAATAATAAAAAGGGACTTAGACATCAAACTGTTCATAGGAAAAGAGACACTTGTAACACAAAAATTACTGAACCTTCAGGAAGATATTCAATCTGTAAATGTGGCAGCAGGTTTCGTACCAGTAGTGTCTTCAACATCACCGGGTGAAAACATTGGCCCCAAGTCTTCTGAATATAAACATGAACTTGAACAGAAAAACTTTGAAATGAAGATTCTGAGAGAAAGACATGAAGCAATGAAGCGTAAGTTGCTCAAGCTACAGAAGGCCACTGGACCTATAAATGGGGCAGCTGGCCTCATACCAGCTATGCCTGCTTTGATTTCCTTGGGCGATAATATAGACCCCGAGGCTTCTGAATATGAACATCAACTGGAACAGCAAAACCTCGAAATGAAGATTCTGAGGGGAAGAAACGTAGCAATGAAGCACAAGTTGCTCAAGCTACGGAAAGCCACTGAATGTCTGAATGTGGCAGCAGGTCTCCTTCCAGCAACGTCATCAGCATCACTGGGTGAAAACATTGACCCCAGTGCTTCTGAATACGAACGTGAACTTCAGCAGAAAAACCTGGAAGTGAAGATCCTGAGAGGAAGAAACATAGCAATGAAGCATAAATTGCTCAAGATACAGAAAGCCACTCAATGTCTAAATGCAGCAGCTGGTCTCGTACCAGCTATGCCTGCTTTGACTTCACTGGGTGGTAATATTGACCACAATGATCCTGAATATAAAAATCAACTGAAGGAGCAAAACCTCAAAATGAAGATTCTGAGGCGAAGAAATGCAGCAATGCAGCACAAGTTGCTCAAGCTACAGAAAGCCACTGAATGTCTGAATGCGGCAGCAGGTCTCCTGCCAGTAATGTCATCAGCATCACTGGGTGAAAGCTTTGACCCCAGTGCTTCTGAATATGAACATGAACTTGAACAGGAACACATAGAAGTGAAGATTCTGAGGGGAAGAAATGTACGAATGAAGCAAAAGTTGCTCAAGCTACAGAAAGCCACTCAATGTCTGAATGCAGCAGCTGACCTCCTACCAACAATGTCATCAGCATCACTGGGTAAAAACATTGATCCGAGCACTTCTGAATATGAACGTGAACTTCAGCAGAAAAACATGGAAGTGAAGATTCTGAGGGGAAGAAATGTAGCAATGAAGCACAAGTTGTTCAAGCTACAGAAAGCCACTGAATGTCTGAATGCTGCAGCTGGCCTCATTCCAGCAACGTCATCAGCATCACTGGGTGAAAACATCGACCCCAATGCTTCTCAATATGAACATGACCTCGAACAGAAAAACCTGGAAGTGAAAATTTTGAGGGGAAGAAATGTAGCAATGAAGTACAAGATGCTCAAGCTACGGAAAGCCATTCAATGTCTAAATGCTGCAGCTGGTCTGGAACCAACTATGCCTACTTCGACTTTGCTGGATGATAATATTGACCACAATGCTCCTGAATATAAAAATCAACTGGAACAGCAAAACCTTGAAATGAAGATTCTGAGGGGAAGAAATGTAGCAATGAAGCACAAGTTGCTCAAGCTACAGAAAGCCACTGAATGTCTGAATGCAGCAGCAGGTCTCCTGCCAGTAACATCATCAGCATCACTGGGTGAAAACATTGACCTGAATGCTTCTAAATATGAACGTGAACTTGAGCAGAAAAACATGAAAGTAAAGATTCTGAGGGGAAGAAATGTGGCAATGAAGCACAAGTTGCTCAAGCTAAAGAAAGCCACAGAATGTCTGAGTGCGGCAGCAGGTCTCCTACCAGCAATGTCATCAGCATCACTGGGTGAAAACATCGACCCCAATCCTTCTGAATATGAACATGCACTTGAACAGAAAGACCTGGAAGTGAAGATTCTCAGAGGAAGAAATGTAGCAATGAAGCACAAGTTGCTCAAGCTACGGAAAGCCACTCAATGTCTAAATGCAGCAGCTGGTCTCATACCAACTATGCCTGCTTCAAATTCCCTGGATGATAATATTGACCACAATGCTTCTGAATATAAAAATCAACTGGAACAGCAAAATATCGAAATGAAGATTCTGAGAGGAAGAAATGTAGCAATGCAGCACAAGTTGCTCAAGCTACAGAAAGCCACTGAACATCTGAATGAGGCAGCAGGTCTCCTACCAGCAATGTCATCAGCATCACTGGGTGAAAGCTTTGACCCCAGTGCTTCTGAATACGAACATGCACTTGAACAGAAAAACATGGAAGTGAAGATTCTTAGCGGAAGAAACATACGAATGAAGCAAAAGTTGCTCAAGCTACAGAAAGCCACTGAATATCTGAATGCAGCAGCAGGTCTCCTACCAGCAACGTCATCAGCATCACTGGGTGAAAACATCAACCCCAAAGCTTCTGAATATGAACTTGCACTTGAACAGAAAAACCTGGAAGTGAAAATTCTGAGAGGAAGAAATGTAGCAATGAAGCATAAGTTGCTCAAGCTAAGGAAAGCCACTCAATGTCTAAATGCTGCAGCTGGTCTGGAACCAGCTATGCCTGCTTCAACCTCGCCAGGTGATAATATTGACCACAACACTCCTGAATATAAAAATCAACTTGAACAACAAAACCTTGAAATGAAAATTCTGAGGGGAAGAAATGTAGCAATGAAGCACAAGTTGCTCAAGCTACAGAAAGCCACTCAATGTCTGAGTGCAGCAGTTGGCCTCCTACCAGCAACGTCATCAACATCACTGGGTAAAAACATTCACCCCAATACTTCTGAACATAAACATGAACTCGAACAGAAAACCCTTGAAATGAAGATTCTGAGAGAAAGACATGAAGCAATGAAGCGTAAGTTGCTCAAACTACATAATGCCAATCAATCTATAAATGTGGCAGCTGGCCTTGTACCAACTATGCCTGTTTCGACTTCCCTGGGTGATAATATCGACCCCAATGCTTCTGAATATGAACATCAACTCGAACTGAAAAGCATCAACCATTGTGCTTCTTCCACTTACCAGCACCTACAGAACAGAATGACCTGGTGGATTTGGTCCAAAGTATTTCCAGCATATTCTGAGATCAATGCAGTGTGCCATGTATAAGAACTTTTTTCAGAACTCTTTGTTTTTAGGAACAGAATGTCACCTTTTCCAGTGGAAACACTCTACTTGTGATATGAAGCACCTCGATTCACCAGGAAAATCTAAAGCAGCTAAAAATGATCCATCAAGTCTTCAAGGTGCCCAGGGATCCACACCCTAAATATTAGATATGAGTCCCAGTTCCACAACTGTCTGTTTTTCACCCACCCAGACCTGCAGCTGGTGTCTCTTGGCATCTTCCTTAAATGCTAGTGTAAATGTTTTGCCCACATCTACTCTTCTGCTATCGTCACCTGACAACTGTGCTGAAGTTATTCTCAATGACTTTCAAGAGTGCCATAGATGATTCTCGAGTCAGCATGACAGCACTTTGAAGCAGTGTCCTTTAGGAAAAAGGCACATAATTGTTTTTGCAGTTTTACTTTGTTTAATAAAGATATTCTTAATAGTTTTAAAAAGAAAGATTATCAGTGTTGTTAATCATCAATAAGTTATTCAATATAATCATAAGCTTCAGTGTTGGAAAGGGGCCCCAGATCATCTAATTTCCCTCCTAATGCAGACTTTGCATCTTCAACACTCCTGGCTGTTAGTTATGTGGCTATAATCCCAGAGGGGGTCGGAATGCTGAAGTCCTAAGTCTGTGTGGGCCCTTTAAGAGGAATTTCCTGAAAGTCCAGCAATTTCTTCTGCCACTCCAAATTCCATTGGTTTTTACAGCCAGAAGTTTTAGGGATTTAGGGATGTACAAAACACACACACACACACACACACACACACAAAATTTATTTATCTTTAGAGAGGGGAAGGGAGGGGGAAAGAAAGGGAAGGAAACATCACTGTGTGGTTGCCTCCCATGTACCACCCACTGGGGCCCTGGCCTACAATCCAGGCATGTGCCCTGACTGGGAATTGAACCAGTGACCTGTTGGTTCACAGTCTGGTGCTCAATCCACTGAACCACAGCAGCCAGGGCTCCCTGCTGATTTTCTAACTAGAAGATCTATCCATTGAAGTCAATGGGGTGTTAAAAATCCCCAACTATGACTGTATTTCTCTCAATCCCTCCCTGTAAGTCCATCAAGATTTGCTTTACATATCTAGGTGCTCCTACGTTGGGTGTGAAATGTTTACTAGGGTTATATCCTCTTGTTGGGTTGTTTCCTTTATCATTATACCATGTCCTTCTTTGTCTCCTAGTATAACCTCGGTTTTAAAATCTATTTTGTTGACATCTGTTCATGTATCTCTGGGTCCTCTGGATGTCCTCCCTGGAGAACTATCTGTTCAAGTCGTTTGCCCTTTTTTTAATTGGGTTGTTTGTCTTCCTGGAGTGGACTCGTGTGAGTTCTTTATATATTTTGGAGATCAAGCCCTTGTCCAAGGTGTCATTGGCAAATATGTTTTCCCATACGGTTGGCTCTCTTTTCATTCTAATGCTGTTTTCTTTAGCCATGCAGAAGCTTTTTAATTTGATGAGGTCCCATTTGTTTATTCTTTCCTGTATGTCCCTTGCTTTAGGGGACATATCTGTGAGGATGTTGCTGCATGGAATGTCTGATATTTTCCTGCCAATGTTTTCCTCTAGGACTTTTATGGTGTTATTATGACTTATATTTAAGTCTTTTATCCACCTTGAATTTATTTTTGTGTATGGTGTAAGTTGGAAATAAGCCAGGTGGTGAGGGACAAATACCATATGCTCTCACCTTTAGTTGGAACATAATCAACAAAAGAAAAAAGCAAACAAAATATAACCAGAGTCATTGAAATTAAGAATAATCTAACAATAGCCAGAGGGGACAGGGAGGGAACAATGAGAAGAAGGGTTTTCAGGAGCTACTATAAAGGGCACATGGACAAAACCAAGGGGTAGGGTAGAAGCAAGGGAGGGAGATGGATTTGGAAGGGGTGGGGGAAGGGGTGGGCAGAAAATACAGACAACTATACAATAAAGTAATTTAAATTAAAAAAAAAACTATTTTGTCAGAATAAATACTGCTACCCCAGGTTTTTTCCTTTACATTTGCATGAAATCATTTTCCACCCCTTTACTGTTAGTCTGTGTGTATCTTTTGATCTGCAGTGGATCTCTTGGAGGGAGCATATAAATGGGTCATGTTTTCTTATCCAATCAGCTACCCTATCTTTTGGTTGTAGCATTTAAGCCATTTACATTTAAGGTTATTATTGATAGATATGTATATATTACCATTTAATTGTTAGACTATATTCCTATGTTTTTTTTTTCTTCTCCTCCTTCCCCTTCCCTTTCTCCTTCTCCTCTTTCTCCTTTTTCAAGCAAGCCCTTTGACATTTTTTTTTTTTTTTAGTACTGGTTTGATGTTAGGAAACTCCTTCAGCTTTTTCCTATCTGAGAAGCTCCTTATTTCTCCTTTAATTTTAAAAGATAGCATTGCTGGGTAAATTACCCTCTGTTTTAGGTCCTTGCTTTTATTACCTTGAATATTTCAAGCCACTCACTTCTAGCCTGAAATGTTTCTGTTGAGAAATCAGATGACAGTCTAATTGGTGTTCCTTTGTAGGCAACTACCTGCTTTTCTCTTGAAGCTTTTAGGATTCTCTCCTTGTCTTTAAGCCTGCCATTTTAATTACAATGTTTCTTGGTGTAGGCCTCCTTGGGTCTATCTAGTTTGGGACTTTCTCAGCTTCCTGGACTTGTTCTATTTTTTCCTTCCCTGATTAGGGGTGTTTTGGCTGTTTTTTTTTTTTTTAAATAGGTTCTTGATAAAAAAGTTAAAAGACACATGGATAAAAACTAGGGGGAGGGTGGTAATGGGAGGGAAGATAGGAGGCGGGTGGGTGGGTTTGATTGGGAGTAATGGGGAGAAAACTGTACTTGAACAATCATTAAAATAAAAAAAATAGTTTCTTGATATTTTGCTTTCTCTTCTCCTTCTGGTATTTCCATGATGTACATGTTGTTACACCTCATGGTGTTCCAAAGGTTTCTTTAGCTATCCTAATTTTTTTTTAATTCCTTTTTCTTTTTGCTACCTTGTTTGCATGTTTTATTTCTTGTCTTACAAATCACTGATTCATTCTTCTGCTTCATCTAACCTACTTTTTATTCTTTCCAGTGATTTATTTATTTTAGATATTGTATTCTTTTTTCTGACTAATCATTTTTCATGGTTTCTATGTCTTTTTTCATGCCATTGAGTATCCTTATGACCATTGCTCTTAACTCTCTATCTGATAGATCATTTACCTCCATTGCATTTAGTTCTTCTACTGGAGAATTCTCTTATTCTTTCTTTGGGGCCTATTTCCTTGTCTTCCCACTTTGGCTGCCTCTTTGTATTTGTTTCTAAGTATTATGTAGATTGGCAAAGATTCTGGCATAGGCCTACGTCAAGCCCTGCCTGTGACTGGCTCTAGGCAATGTTGGAGTTATCAGTGATCCACTACATGTGTTTCCTTCTGCTGAGCCTGTTAATGTGCAGAAAGAACCAGGCTACACACCAAGGCTGGCTCTAACAAGCATCAGGTCCGGGGAGTGGGGGTGGTGTCAGCCTGACTTTCAGAGGTCCCAGAGTTCCACCTCTGCCTCAGGGCTTTCTGTTAGGCTTATACAGTGAAAGTCATCCATCTGTACTTCTCAACAATAAGATATAAGCACCACAGGGTAGGGCGGAGTAATTCTTATGGGCAGAAGTATTGCTTCCCCTCAAGCTATTGACACTTGAAGGAGAGTGCTCTGTCTTAGTAACATGGCTCCTGCAGTATGGAGAATGACTCAGTACAAGGATCCTGACAGCTGACCATTCAGTTCTCTTCCCAGAGCAACCAGCTCAAGATTTTCCTTATGTGTCTCTAGTCTACCCTGCCCTCATTCTGCTGGTGCCCAGGGCAAGTAACTGAAAATGTAATTTTGTGAGTTGGCCCTTTAAGAGGCTCTCTGCAACTCCAGCGGTTTCTCCCTAGTAGACAGAAACCCCACTGCTTGTCACATACATATATTATTTGGGTTCACTTCCCTGTTATGGTGCTGTAGGCTGAGGAGCCCAGCCTGGAGTTAGATCCCACACTTCTCAGGGGGAACTACCTGGCTGCTTAAACACCCCTCCGGAACTTTACTTGCCACCAATGGGAGCCCAGCTAATCCTCTCATGCCTCTTCCTCCTCATTCCCTACCAGTCACATTGTGGTGAAGTGGCTTCTTCCATCTGTCTATAGTTACAAGCCTTCTCTCCAGCTAGTGTTCAGCTGGTTGTTCAGGATTTTTCCACATTTGAGTTGTAATTCCAGTTTGGTCTTGGGTGGTGGTTAGTGTAGCTTCCACTTACTCCTCCACCATCTTGGGTCTCCCTTACTTTTATTTTTGTGGAAGCTTAGGGCCTTCTTACTTTATTTCTGGTCATCTATTATGCCTGGGGCAATGTGTATGACTTTTTAAATTCCTTAGTGTATACAGGTGCTTTTTAATGCACTATTTGACCCCAAAATATCTCCTCCCCCCTTGCCCCAGGGTTTAGACTCTTATTATAGGGATTAAATGCAGTCTTTTGCCCAAGGCAGCTATAAGTTTTTCATTTGCCTTCCAGTGCTTTCTAGCAATACTCAGTGCTTCTCAGCTGACCTGAGTGAGTTTCAAGATAAGCAAACGAGAGACAATCATCTTGTGTCAATCTTTAGGCAGCCCTCCAGAAAGGTGAGAATAAAACAAAGCAGTTACAAACAAGGTCTGCTCTGCTCCCACCCCAACCAGGGACTAGGGTACAACTTTGGGAAAATGGGCTGCCATCTTCAAGACTACCACTGTGCCAGGAGGGAGGGAGACAGGGGAAGCAAAAATACCATAAAACATTCCAAGAGTTTTTAGTTGTCTTTTTCTAATTTATTGTTCACGTGTTTGTTGTAAACTTTTGCCTATTTACAGAGTTCTGACAAATTGGTTCTGACAGTTTATGCCTATTTCTCAATAACTCTATTGAGGGTTGGGAGTTTGGAGCTGCCTATGCCACCGTTTTTTTCTACGTTTTTGTGAAGAAATTTCTCTTTAGACTTTACTTGTGTATTATGTGCAACAGAGGAGGGAAACACCACCTGCATACTTTTTTTTAAAGGAATTTTTAACCTGCTGTTCCGTAGTTTATTTAACTTCCAGCAAAAAAAAGTTCAACTTTACTAACACCAATATATTGATAAGTACGACATCGCCTCTTTTCTCAAGGACCAGAGACTGGTCCTTGCATATCGGGGTGGTATAGGTCTGGGCGACATGGAGCTTATGACCAAAATATATCCCTTTCTTTGGGAATTTACACATTTCTGGGATGACTATTTGGATACATATAGCTAAGTCTTCATGATTCACTGATAGGATTTCTAGCCGAAAAACTCAATGCTAAAGTTGGTGTAATTACGTGATAAACATTCACAAAGTATGTAACATTAAAAGTCTTCAATCTATAAAAGCTGAACAGGTTTTCAAATTATCATTTATTTTTAAAATTCAAAGTTAAAATTTTTCACAATTATATATTCTGTTTTTGTCTTGCACTGAATATTTAAGTCTATATAGATATATTTTTATGCATATATTTTATTTTATGAAGCCAAGATAATAATTTTTTAATTTGTTAAAGGCCATCACTACCTTGGTAAAAAAAGAAGTTTTGTGCTTAGGTGATTCATAAAACAAGTAGATTGTGGTAACTTCAATTAATTAACTTCTACTTAAATTATTTCATAAAGGCTTTTGTTAAAAGCTTAGTAAAGCAATTTTTCATATATCAGGATATATGGGCAAAAGCTCTTTATCAACAAATTGAATTACAGAATTAATATAAGTGACTTATAATCACATAAGTGGTTAAAATTGCACAAACAAGTGCAATTATACTGAAATTATTTATTTTTAAATTAGAATATATAGTAAATGACAGCAGAAATTTATGTTGCCTGTGGGCATTAAACAGGACGTAGTAAATGCAACTAAAGTATATTTTTCTCTTAATGTAGAGATAATTTTGTGTCAATATCTTTAGTCCCCTGAAGGACTAATTCCAGTTTCACACTCTTCTAGAAACATAATCTCAACCAACCAGTCTAGAATTTTCTGGTGAAGCACCAGTAAGGTAATCTGTCACAAGGGCACTGTTAACTGCTCCCCTACCATCATGGAAAGAAGAGGCAGTCTGCATGAAAAAAAACAAAAACAAACAAAATAAACCTTTCATTTCCCTTTCCCCAAAGAAAAGATGTCAGGGACCCCAAATAATCATCTCATTTCTTTTGTTAATTGCTCCCTTGTCCCATCCTTCTTCCTATAAAGACCTTCCAATTTGTACAACCTCTTGGAGAACTCTTCTACATCATTCCATAATTTTCCTCTCCACGGAAATCGTTAGTAAAAGGCGAAAGATTTATACGATCTACATTATTCCATAATTTTCAAAAAGATTTTATTTATTTTAGACCGAGGTGAAGGGAGGGAGATAGGGAAGGAGGGAAACATCAGTGTGTGGTTGCCTCTCGTGCACCCCCCACTGGGGACCTGGCCTACAACCCAGGTATGTGCCCTGACTGGGAATCAAACTGGCGACACTTTGATTTGCAGGCCTGCACTCAATCCACTGAGCCATACCAGCTGGGACTATCATTCCATAATTTTTATTGCAGATAAAAATTTACATTCAGCTTAGATAATAGGGTATATATTCTTATGTCTATATTGTGTTATTCTCAGAGATATGTGTACTTGTCCCACTTGTGTGGAATTGTTTGGTCTGTTAATAGGCTTGAATTATGGTAAGTAGGTGCTTCAACACTCTGCAGGAAAGTTAGTAGTTTAGTTAAGGTAAAGATAAGTTTTGCTATGATTTCAAATCTTCTCTCTTAACTGCACTGTACACATTATAATTAGAGTAGGGAAACTAACAGAGATAACAAGTGACAAGAATAATTTTGCTTACTTTATACTTTTAGATTAAACCTACATCTAACACTTCCAATAGTTCTCTACCAAAGGATATTAGAATCTTCTCAATATTAAACATTACTTTATTATTTTTCTCCATTACCATTATGAACATTATCAACTAATCAATGCAAAAATCAAGTCAACAAGAATTATTGAGTATTATTTATATGCAATATACTTTCCAGGTCAATAGGGCAAGGTAAGTTTTTGGGGATATAGAAAAGAGAGACTCAGCTTTATACAAACTTCAACTCTTATCAATGAGCAGCTAAGATCAATGAGCAACTTAAGGAAGACACGTTTGTACCTATGAGCAATTTTCTCTGTTAATGATTTACTCCTGCTTCAAGCCAAAGCGTGAAGAATTGACAGAGTTCAGCTCACTTTGAGGAGATACAATGTAGCAACAAGATACTGTTGGTGTCTATTTATCCACAATGTCATCAACACTACTTCTCTCCCTCTCTCCCTCTCCTCCCCTCTCTTTAAAAATAAATAAATAAAATATTTTTTAAAAAACGTAACCATCAAAGTTTTTTTTTTAATGTAGAGACATTAATAGAGAATAATCAATGTTGTACCACGTGGGAGATAGCCAACATACACAAAATATCCAAATGAATAAAGTTATTGTTGAAAATGAAAAGTGTATCTTTCATTTGATGGAAAAAACATACAGACTTTGTGGCCAAATCATTATTATACTTCCAAAGGATATGCACAGCAGGGAGTTTATGTGCTAAAAGAAACATGAAGGAAATGTGTGAAGTCCTCATTTATCTTCCAGGTGCCTATTTGTTGATGTAACTCGCATGTTGTTTGATCTAAAGTGGAACATCACTGCATCTGATTGAAGATCTTTCTTTCATAGATGTAACTCCAAAATGCCTGATTGGCACAAGGTAGTGTGCATAATGTGGGGGATGGAGAAGATGTGCTACACATTGAGTCTCTCCCAGAATTCAGGCTTCTAACTCCCTTTCCTGCATTCCTCCCCCATGTCACACTGCCTCAAATGCCTGAAGTTATGAAAAGACTTTTTCTGGGAAGACCTAGAAGTCTCATAATCTCAAGGCGGTTCCACCGAGCATGCATGTAAAACACACCCACATACATATGCACACTCAGACACGTACACATGCAAATACACGGGAACTATTTCTTGGCTCATTAATCAGTATAACATTGAGACCTGAACAATACAAATCCCAGGAAAAATATAATCAAAATACATGTTTGCAAGATGTCAAAATATGTTAGTGTTCACTGAGAGAAGAGATCTAAAGGGGCTAGAGGGTGTATTTGGGGTAGCTAGTCAGTTTCTTCTCAAAGGTAAATTTCAACACAGCACCTGACTGAGAGACTGATATTGTTGTGGGAAATTCTGTTCGTGTGTGTGGTCCTCAATTTGAATTCATTAAAAAGGACGTTCCCTGAAGTAATTTTTTTCTGTCATGTTTAGATCCTGGGGAGGTGACAGTGTACGAGGTGAAAAGGGAAAGTGAACTACTGTAAGAATTTCTGTAGAAAGTTCATTCATTGCCATTATCAGCTTCCTAGAATCATTTGCAGTCAGCTGCTCTCAGGGGAATTTTTCACTTAACAATAGGAAACGTGCATCTGGACATGAGATTTCTGGCAGCATTCATAGGTGTCCTCATAGTACTTCAGAAAAGGAAAATCTAATCTCATTGTAAAAATGCTTCTATCATGTATGTGTTTACTTAAAGTTTGTCAAGTTTTCCTCTGCCTCCAAATTTTGTTCTCAGGGACTCATTTAATCCTTAACTTTTATGGGTCAGTTAAAAAATAGTAATATACTAAGTTATACTGTAAACAAATAACTGTCCACGGATATACACCATTTACCAACTGACTATCTAAATATATACCTCAGTTGCTCTTGTCATTCTCTAGAGAAGCATTTATTCCACCTATGGGAAATAATACTTTTAAAAATATTAACTATTTTATTAAACTATTTTAATGGAAACCACATCATAGTAGATTTTTGATGCTCTCTGGGAATAAACATTAAGAATGTTACTAATACTATTATTTATTTCCTCTCTAATAATTGCCATCTTAAATAGAGTAACTTATATAGCATAATTTCTGTGCAATCTATAATTCAAGAAAATCATTCTGAGCTATTAATGTGGGCAGCAGCTGGACTCACAAATCCTGCCACTTCTTTTCACATATTTGCCTTCCTATATGGTTACATTTTATGTTCCTGCCAGAGAGCAAATAACTGCATAATATAAACTCTCAGGATCACTCTAAAAAATCAATGGTATAAAAGTTAAAATAGTGAAAATTAGTTTAATTGCTCATAATCACCTTTCAGTTATGCCTTATTTTCAGAGGTCTGAACTAAAGGCAAGCACTTATCACAGAATTACTGATCTGAACTAAAGGCATTGTTACAGTGCCTCGTATACACTGAACACTCATTTAAAGACAGTTGCTGTTAATATTAATATCATCCCTGCTATGATTATAATGTATATATGGATAGTGTGCTATTTTCTTATACCAAACACACTTCTGTTCAGTTCCCACACACACTTCTGAACTCTTCAGAATGTAGATAGCTTTCATTAAATAACCCAATCTCACAATTCATATTTTCTTCAGCTTTTACTTTACTTGGTATCCTACCTCCTTCTAAAATATTCCTCAGTTCAGCACCTGCATTGTAATTAAACTGTTGATGCAGCAATGATAATTTACAGCCCGATGCTCTGATTCTGGCTGTAAAATCTGGCCCCACACTAGGCCAATCTGAAAGTTCTCTTAAGTCTTTGACCTGCATGCTTTGCCCTAGTTTCAATGTTGCTAATCAACCTCCTCTTAAATTTCAATCCCATAAAGAATTTGGAATATCTTATCCTCTACTAACAATTTATTGTTTCTTTTTATATGTGTAAACTTGCCAGTCTCCTGTAGGTGTCTGAAATAGATCTTAAGAAATGCTCACCCCAGTGAAGTTCAGTGAAGGAACAATATTGAACCTTGTGTGTCAGCCTTTGACTTTGTGACTACATTGGGCAGATCTGGGTACTCTCTGCAGTTTCCAATGGTAATGCCCATCCTGGCCTCCATGGAGAAGTGAATTTTCAGATGACATAGATATAATTATTTCTTTCACTATCATGATTGACTTGCAGGAAGTTTAGCTAGCTACCATATGCTACCCAATAATCTGACCCCTCGTCTCATTTTCCACAAGAATAGATAATAATTAGTAAATGCTAAAATTTTTCTAGAAAATTCTTTTCTGAGAACTTTTGGTGATTTTATTCCTACTAAATTCATAATAAAGGACATCTTTGGTTACTTAAAGAATAATTTTAAAATATCTAATCTACATTTTCATACCCTTACTTAAAAAAATGGAAAGCCCTGGCTGGATAGCTCAGTTGGTTAGAGCATCATCCTGATGCACCAAGGTTGTGGGTTCAATCCCCAGTCAGAGCACATACAATAATCAACCAACAAGTGAATAAGTAAGTGGAACAACAATCTCTCTCTCTTCCTCTCTTTCTTCTCTTTCTCTCTCTAAATATCAATAAATAAATGTATAAAAATGAAGAGACAAAGCTAGCTTTGATCAATCTAGGATAGCAAGATTCCCAAAGAAACTGCTTCCACTTAATGTTACAGATAGAAACCATCCCCAATGACTCACCAACCACAGTTGATGCCTGTGTAATTTTTATGTATTAAAATTTACTTTTGAAAGAAATATCCCAATAATAGTATGGGTTCTGCACATACTCAATTCTGAAATGAATAGCAATTACTATATTTTTCTTTCATTGTTTTTTTACTTTTATAATAGGTATAATAATCTCTAAGTCAATATCCCACATAACTTCTTGGATTCTAGGATGATGCATAATGAAAGTGCTTTTAACCAGATACAGACATCCCTTGACATGTGGAAAAGGAGTTGTCACCACATTAATAAGTGAGAGTGTAGGAGTTTTAGCATTTTTGTTTCCTCAAAAAGCCCTGTCCAAATGGCTGTCCATTTGCATTTTTCCCTAGTTCCCTTTAGTACGCATTGAGCATGAAGTTCAGGGAAACCTACTCACAACCACAGACCCATCAAGCTCTACCGTCAGTAGCTGATCTACCTTCCTGAGGAGACAAGGGAATGACCAGCGTAGGATAGAGAGGTCGCACAGACCACCTCTACTCAGTGTTCTTGGTGCTACATCTTACCCATCTGCGCCATGTCAATGTTTTCAATTTCGAGAGTGCTGAAAACTTTTTAATCTATTACCTTTATTATTTAGGATCTACTACCTGGTATCATAAAAAAATATTCAAGGCACATCAAGAAAATGAGTATGTAAATCTTTCAAATCAATTAGGGACATAATAGGCTATCGGTTTTCCAGAAAACATCATTATTGCTGTGTACATGACAGGAACCCGAATATATGTTAGAACTGAAACACATATCAGTTCTATTTTAAACTATATCCATAATCTGACCATTTCCAACCCATAATTTCCCTACCGTAACGTAAATCTGCATCATCGTTTACTTTGGTACTGCAGTAGACTTCCAACTGCTCTTCTTGTTCCTATTTCTGCTCTCATCCATTTCATCATCTACACAGAAACTAGAATAAGTGTTCCTTATAACACAAGAGTAAGATCATTCCACAGTTTTGTTCGGAATACTCACATGGCTTCTGTCAGACTCAGAATGGAATCCCAACTTCTCACCGCGCATCTCTGTTTTCAGTGTGGATCCCCCTATGGTCTTCGTCTGACTTCCTTTCAGGTATATTTCATACTCTGTCCCCTTCTCTTCTCTACTCTAAGCAACCTTGCCCTCTAACTGTTCTACAAAAATCCTAAGAACCCCTTTATCTCAGGGCCTTTGTCTTCATCAATTTATTCTTTCAGAACATGACACTCCCACCCATTTCCCGGGTTTTGTGCTTCACTTTTTTCAAAGTTTTTGTTCAGTTGTTGTATTACCATTATTGCCTTCCCTGACCATTTCCTGAACACAAATGTAACCCTTACCTTGTTTTTCCCCTTTCTATCACATTTTTTCTTTATATGCTTATGTTTCTCCACTTAGAATGTAAGCTTACTAAGGACATAAACGCTGCTTTGTTTACTTCTGTGTCTCCAAAAATTAGAATAATGTCTGGCACATTTTAGGCACTAAAAAATTAATTAACATATTATTTACATCCTTCATAAATTTAATTAAGGAATCATACAAAGGAGAAACACAAGGATATGGTAGCTTAGACAAAATGATAAAAACTGTTTCTTATTTATTAAATTTTCCTTTTTCTTTCAGCATAATTGTCTTTGTCTATTCCTGGCCCCCTCTTACCAAAGCAGAGTGAATAGAAATTTTCAACAACTTTGAAAAAGCAAACCAATGATAGAAGGAACTGAGTATGGAAGAGCACACAAGCTGTTTGCTTAACTGCAGAATGAATCAACATGGCTGACCTCTCTTTTCCATACTGCATAGTTAAGTGTTCTTCTGACAGCCGTGTGTGTGTGCTTTGTGCATTTGTGCGTAGGTGCCTTTCCATCTCTCTATCTATCTATCACTCTATCTTTCATTCAGCTTTCTAAATATCTCTCACCATGCATTTACCTACATTCTGGAGATTCTCTGCTTGCAATTTACAGTATTGTTATTTGAATAAAAGAATTTTGTTCACTATTAGTTTCTCTCAGAAAATGATTCAAACACATGCACCCTCTTATATCTGTTTACATTAGACATTTCCTAAGGATTTATTCTTCAGCAAAAAAAAAAAAATGTAGTAAGTGATAAATGGATAGGAAGCTGAGTTGGAACATCTGTACCTTTTATCTCTATACACAATTTGTTTTGAATTGTCAGCCACCAGCTGAAGCAAAATGTCTAAAGTTAATTTACCATCTGAAAACCAAATGATATTTATTTTCCAGTTATTACATGACACTTAGGATTCACCCCAAACAGAATTTGTCTTTATTTTTCTTGCATAATTTAACACAGTGTAAATGGTTAGACATGTCTTTCTCTTGAGATAGTCCGGTCTATAGAGTCATGCAAATCTGGATGAAAATCTCTGGTTACCAGTTCTGTGGGCTGAGGCATAGAACCTGCATCAGTGTATTTAATGGGGTTTATGCATTTTAATAGATAATTAGTAAACAATAACAATCTTCATAGTTATATCTGAAATAAAATATAATATCCTTTCCAAGTCAATTTTAACAGATTCTTGAAGAATCTCGTTATGAAAGATAATCTCCATGGCATATCATCATGCCCTCAGCACACACTCTTCCCACACATCAGCAACTTTTTACTGAAGCTTTTTCCTCATACTCTGCATGACTATATTCTCTGGCTAAGGGAACATGCTCAGGGTGGAGGTATTGGGAAATTCATGCCTCTGGGAGCAGCCTGCAACCAGTGGCATATGGAAACCAGATGACTAATACTCCTGGTTCTATTTCAACTCACACTGGCTGCAATAGGTCTGCAGCTCTGCTTTACAGTCATTCCTCTGGCCTCTAAGTGCATAATTTGGATGGGTACATTTAACAGCTGGATAATCCTACTAATGGTTGTATGATATGTTGAAAAAGAACAATTTTGGAAGGAAAACAAAGTGGAAATCCTAATACTGTCTCACATCTCAGCAAATCAGAAGCAACACAGTATTGTAGGTGGAATATAACCCCTATGATTTATTTGATGTGTTAAGTATGTACTCATAGCTATTTTTTAAATTTTTTAAAAATTCATTTTATTTATTGATTTTAGAAAGAGAGAGAAAAACAGGAAAAAGAGAGAGAGATCAATTTGTTGTTCCACTTATTTATGCATTTATTGGTTGTTTCTTATATGTGTCCTGACTGGAGATTGAACCCACAACCATGGCATATCAGTAGGACACTCTAACAAACTGAGGTACCCAGCCAGGGCTTACATATTATTTGTTTTTATGTGGTGCACTTGCTTCACTCATATTCTTAGATTACTGTTTCATGAATTTCAAGTACATTTTGAAGACTCATTCTATGAAGGGGAATACAATGTTCAAAATGTAAAGTATTAAAATGCTCTAAAGAAGACATGGAAAAATTTATATGTTCATTATGGTTACTTGATATATGTACTAGCCAAAGTCATCATTAAAGAAGTAGTCATTTCTCCAACATACCATGAAAAAATTATGCATGAGACTTAAGTGATCATATGAGAAACTATAAAATAACTCAAAGAATTAAGAGTCTAACAGAGCAAACAGAATCCAGAGTAGAAAACAGATGGGAACATGGTAAGAATGAAAATTTTTTTAATCTAAATTTCCTGCCAAATGCACATGGTTCCATGACAGCCTGAGAAGAACAATGTATACCATGACAATTAGTGATACAGTTATTTTAAGTTTTCCGTAAGATTTTATTTTTCACTTAGCCCTCACTGACCAGTCATTTTCATACAGAAAATATTATGTAGGCTTCAGTGGACTTCAATTTAAGAATAACTAAGACATGTTCACAATTCTTCACAAATCCCTAACAATCTCTTACTAAGACAAGCATCCATAAGAAAAACTGTTTTTGAATTTTGAGAAGCCTCACTTTGAATGCTGCACCAGAAACCAAGCTTTAAAATGAGCTATGCTTTCAATTAATTTCATTAAAAATACAAGGGAAATCAAAGTAAAAAAAATAGCAAACAGTCGATAGCAGTCACTACTGTGATGGATTTGAAATGAGTTTCCTGTAGCTTTCAGGAAGACAGCTTTCAGGTGTCTTCCTGATTGAAATAAATGTTTCTTACTAAATAATAAACATGATATAAAAGAAATTAAATTATAATGAAAACAATGACTTACCAACTTTAAATATATGTCAGTGAATATTATTCATTTTAGATACTAAGAGGAACCAGTTTTGACGTCTAAAATTCATTATTAAATAGTTTTGCTATCTAACTTTACAAATAATATGTGATAGTTAATTATACATAATACACAGTGTGAAACAGTAGGTTTACAGTTGTGGGTATGTAAAACATAGTTTATTCTTTTATTATTATTTATTAATTATTGTATTATTTTCCACACGAACCACTGTAAAACTACTTTTGCTCCACCCAATATGTCTTCCAGAAAACATCAATATTAGCAAAAGGATATCCCCTTATTAATTTAGAACTGCTTATATATGGATCTATAAAAGTAAAATAAGGGCAAAAATTATTTTGATTTAGATATTTTTGCAAGGTTTGTCTGTGTAAACATATGTAAACTACCCCAGATTTTTATAAAATATATATAATGACATTAACACAATTACCTAATTATTTTTAAAAATCAGTCCACTTTTGATGCTATAAACTTGATGTCCCTCTTTTCCTCACAACTCTTCATTAAGACCAGAGCCTCTAGCACTACAATCACAAGAGTTGAATTTTGTTAGTGAATTAGTCCCTAAAAATTCCTGAATTGGAAGTGATATTAGGAGTGAGGGTTAGAATAGATGTTTTCTGACATTATTATCAGTTTTCTGATTAAAATATTATTTTTGATGTCTGTATCCAAGAATTAAGGGAAGCTGTTGTTTCTGCCAAGAGTGATATAAACACCTATGTGTAAAAATTCTCTCCATTTCAAGTTCTTTACCCTCTGGGTATTGTTAAACTTCATTAAACACTAATATGAAAATCATAAGGTATTGTTTCAAAATCACAGTTCACACAATGTAGATAACTGGTATCTTTAAGAATGGTATTTATTATTAGCATAAATATTTTGTAAGTGAAGGATTTTTATCTCATATTTTTAATTCTGAGTCTACAAAGCCCTGAGAAATAAAATGTTACATGAACATAGTTAGTGATTTTGCACTGCTGAAAATGCTTCCCAACTCTGCCTTCAAAAAGCCAACTCATGAGCCTCCAGTGACAATATTATGTCTAACGATGGAGGTATGGGCACAGAAGATGGTAGTAATGGTATACAGTTGTCATAAATAAATAATAAGCCATTACTGTATAGTTTATTATTTTTAAGAGCACCTGAGTGGCATCAGAACGAAAGCTCCATTTTAGAATATTGCCTTAATATAATGTCTATTTGCCTCAATGGATTTCAGCTTTTTAGTTGCTGTCACTATTGTAAATTCCAATAACAAGCAATGATTACTCAGGGAGATGTGTTTACCTCAGGACAATGAAAGCATTTTGTTCTGATTTCTAAGTGTGCATTCTGCCAAGCACTCGTAAATATACTCACCAAAAATGCAACTTTTCTAATAGTTTTAGCAGATAAAATGTACCTGAAGTTCACAGATAGAATAAGAAGGAAGATCCCATGATTTTTACCACCATTTTTTTTTTGTAGGCTTCCCTGGCTCCTAGAGTAAGCCTGGCTCCCCATAACCATAAGAATAAAAACACAAATTTCCTGCAAAGACTCTACTCCCAAACCTTCACTCACACTCTCATCTGCAGCTCTCCTGGGCTGCACGCATTCCTGAAAGTACCAGGTACTCTCATTCTGTATGAATGAGATGCTGATGACGCTCCTGTCCAGGAGAAAGTGTCTGTGCTGGGTGCCATCACAGCTTTCTGTTCCTTAGCCCTTAAATATAATAGCAACCTGCATTTGCATATATAATATTGTTTGAGTCAGTTATACATAGATTTGCCTTCCCTATCTCCAAATATAAACTCAGCAAGGGAAGAAGTATTGTCTTGCTCATCATTTTTCTTTCTCTTTTTGTTTCTTTTTAACTTGGAAACACAGGTTTTATTAAGCACAGAAGACAAACATGAAAAAGCACTTCATAGAGTAGCAGACTTTCCTCATGAGGGGAGGAAAAAAGACCCCAACTATCTCTAGAGGTTGAGCTTACATCTGTTTGTAGTTTCTATAGAAAACTGCTGGTATGAAGAGATAGAAAATAAAAAACAGATTGAAATTAACTAAACCTTCCTAAGTACATTTTGTGGCCCTGCATTTTCCCTTGTTATGGGTTAAACACTCAGTATGGGTGAATAGCTATTAATCAATCTGTACAGGAATTTTCTGTGTCTGGAGGCTCTTCATGATCTGTTGCATCTCTGGCCCACCGAGTCCCATGTCAGGCAGCACATAGCAGGCTCCTGACTTCACTTTGTTTGACTTTAGTTAATTGATTGGTGCATTTCTTATGCTCCTCTGATATATTAGCAATGCCTTAAAATGAACTCAGTAATAGCACTGATGTCTCGGTAAACTGTCTCCACCTCATGCAAAAAATAAACTTGCTCATAATATAACCCTCTTCATCTCTCACCTAAGGCCTGGGCAGTCAATAATAGAGAGAACAGAGCTATCTGAGAGGTGGTATTAGAGAGATATCTAAAAGATGGCCACATTCTGTGAAGGAAATTGAGGTTATTCCTTCTTCAGTGGAATATGCAACTAAAACATGGTTCATTGAGAAAGAGAAAGATAGGCAGTCAATAATAGCCTCACAATTTGAAGGGTTCACAAAGCAACCACAGAAGAATTCTGTTTGTGGAAATTCAGATAAAATTTTCTGCTGGTTTTAACATAGAGTAAATGCACTCTATGAAGGCTAGTTTTAAGAAATGAGATGCTTAGTTCAGTGATTATTTGTTCAGGACAGAGCTAGGAAGGAATGCAAATAAAACAGAGAGTGAATTCAAGAATATTTTGGAAATAAAATGGGAGGGTCTTGTGTGTTGTATGCCAGTCCAGTATATACATAAAATGTAAATTTTTCAGCTTTTATATGCACATTTTCTTAACTGAATTTGATCATGAAGCATCATCATCAACCTTACAATATACATCCTTCATTCTGGGCATGTTTTTTAGTATTTATTCTTTATTCACATTTCTGTTAAAAGTTTGTTGAAAATTTACTCATTCCAAACTGATATATTCCTGTGAGTGCTTGGAATGGTAGAAATAGGCCAAATGTCAGAGTGAGGTGAAGATAATAAATTAGGAAAATACATGTGACACACGCATTGTATGTGGAGAGCAGAGCTAAAGAGAACCTTAGACAACTGAATTCCTTTCTTTATAGTTGAGTGAACTGAAGCCTAGATATAGAGCCCAGTGTCCAACATATGACTCCCAAAGTTGGTAAATCTCTACAGATCCATAATCTGTAAATGTATGAATTTGTAGGCACTATTTGTGAAATATATTATGACTGTTCTGAGATTAGGAGAGAGATCAGCAATAAACCAGGAGGGCTTGGCTTCAGGCATTGGGTACAGCATAGTTAGTACGATTTGTGTTGGGAGTTTTTAATGAACCCCTGTATGCAAAATTTAGCAATAGAAAATTGCTTGAAGGAGAAGCTGGGAAGAGAAACATATGTTACAAAAAAGGTTCAAACCACCAAGGGAGAAAGAGAAGACAACAAGAAAAACCTCACCTCCCAAAAGAGTTTACCATAACCAACCAATTAGGCTCTCTTCCAAGAAACCTGGAATTGAAAATAAGTGATTTCTGTCTCAATAGCTGTCTGTTTCTCTTGCACAGAGGAAATGTAAACATGGAAACTAGGGGTAACCCTTTTGTGCTATTAGGAAAGTTTAAAAAAACAGGATGACAATCATGGAAATGGAAAACTTAGTGGGAGAAAATGATAAAGATGCACAAGAAGCAGAATGAAGAGGAGTAGGAGGGGGAGGAAGACGAAAAGAGAGGATGAGAAAGGGAGAAAGAAATAATTGTGGTTTAGAAATTAGTACATATGAGAGAAAATATATACAAACAGCTGTTAAGAATATAAGTTTAGAATTTAGAAAGAACTTGGTTGAAATCTCAGACTTTGTCACTTATCATTTTGAGATCAATTTAATTTAAAAATAATGTTAATGAGCACCAGCCATATTGTCCTAACATTCTGAATAATAGATATATTATAATGTAGGCACATATTCCATGTACAACTTTTATTATATCTATGGCATACAGTAAGCACTAAATAAATGATAAAAATAAAACTAAATAAAAATGGAAGGGCAGAGTCATGAGGAGTTAGATCATGTTAGACCTGTTTAATCAGCAAGAGGTGTGTATGTCAGGGGAGGCGGGTGATGGGGAAGGAAATGGTCAAGAGCACTGAACATCATGACAGTAACTTGTTCAAGAGAGAGCTGGAGAAGTAATAGAGCAAAATTTTAATTCATTCATAGTCTTTCTAAGAACAACATCGTATTCTATTTCTCTAAGTTAAATAAACATAGTTAAACTATTCTTTAGTTTTTAAAAATATGACAATCCTTCTAAATTTGCTTAGATTGACATTCAATAGAATTATTCCACTGCTATTCTATCTCTCTGTTTACAAGTCACCAAATACTCTGCTCATACTAAAATATTTAGTGATTTGGTCATTTTCTTCCTTATTATTCAACTGAATAAGAGCGAGGCCTCAATTCAAATTTTATTTCCTACCTCTTCATTGACTAAAATAGGAAAAAAAATAATGATGGTTTAGCACCACTGTACATGAGCAGTTATGATCAGATTAGACTTAATTGCCCATATATTCTTATTGCTCCCTCTTTCACTGCCATCGGTATTTGAAAATTAAAATAGCAGAAAACCACAGTAAAAAATAACACCTGGCTTGTATCCATGTGCACACATACATCCACCCATTTATAAGTTTTCTAAGAGAAGTGACTTGGTTATGAAAAAGAGATGCTGGCAGCAGGAATCAGCTATTCAACTGCAAGAAAATTTCTACAGCTTGCACATATAACCAACATTGAAGGGTGCTCCTGTAGACTCAGTAACTTACTGACAATTAGTAAGTATAGGGAGCTACCCCACTTCTGGGTGACTCTTCCCATAATTTGAGGAACACAGTTTTTGTTTTAGGAGAAACTATTCAAAGAGGATCCTTCTATACATGATTTGCCTGGATCTCTTTTTCAGATGTAGTGAGAGAATTAGTAGCAATATTCTAACTCATAAAGTACAGTATAAGAAAGCATACAATTTAAGCTATAAAATTATTTTGTTAAATATAACTCCTCTTTAATGGCTCATGACATCCTGGAGGTAATATAGAGACCAAACTAGATCAACGTGTCCAAGGAGTGAAGGAATGTTCAGGAGCTATTTTCTCCACAGCACGACAGCACAGTTCCTGTATTATCATTTCATCAGTCCCATGAGAAACAGATTTATCATGTCATCTTTCATGGCTAAGTACAAAGAACGTGGCCTTTGAAATTATGAGCTTGAGCAACTTGATAAAAATGTAATTTTCCCATTTACCAAGTGGGAATAATGAATATACACTAGTTTATTGTGAAGAATGAAGTAAACTAATTTTTAAAGTCTGTTGAACTATATCTGGTACATAGTGGGTATTAATTACATTTCAGTCCTTTTTTCTGCTACCCTATTTTAAGGTCACATTAAATACATCTAGATTCTAAATAGTTAGTTACAGAATCATTTTGAAAAGCATCTATTGTGTTAACTCCTCAAATATATGCCTGAAGGCATACACCACAGACTAAAAATATTGTCCAATATCATGAATACCTAAAAATTACACTTGATCTATGTATAAATTACAATTTTAATGTGATCTCAAATTATAATTAAAATTTTAGTATGATACTTTATCAAAAGAAAATGTAAGGTCAAATATCCAAGCTAAAGTTTAATGTTCAGCTAGACATACACATATCACTGCTCTATTACGAACTATTATTCCAAATCAGAACTTTGGTTTCATGTTAGCTACCACTGCTTCACTGAAATTTTCAGATCACAATGTCACATATTTTAGGAGGTTTGACTATGTTTTCTATCTAAATTGTAGATCACAGAGCAATGCTGGTCATGGCGTGCCAGTTCCATGTGGATAGATCCCAACTTAGAACTTGCCCATATTCATACATCTATGTAATTTTGATAGGGAAGATCTAAACTGAGCATCTAAACTAAGTTGCAGGATTGTCTTGAGTAAGGATATCTTCCTCCTAACAGATGGACCTGAAAGCTTATGACTCTTCTCTAACTATAATCCAACTCGCTTGGTTACTTTTTGTCTCAGACCCCTGAGCGTGGGGTCCACAGCATTGTAGCTGAAACAAAAGAAATTCACACCGACTACTGAATCTTGTGGAAGAAAAGCGTGAGTAGCTTCTCTCTCAAGAGGAGCAAAGCCTCAGCTCTTGCTCCAATGAGCTTTTATTGTCTTACTGGGCACAGTATGAGAAGGTCCTCATTAACTATGAACAGGCTCGCTTTAGGTGGTTACCTTATACAGAAAACAGAGGAGAGGATGCTGGTAATCACATCACAGAAGAGGGATATTTACAAATGAAAAGGCACAGGAGGTTGAACTGGTTACATTCCTCCTTGGAAGGTTTAGGATGGTTTTTAGGAAGTTTCTTTGCAGCAAATGTTTGCCACTTGGGGGCTGGAACCATGCCACACAGGATGGTCTACTACAGCTCTCCCTGTTTTTATAATCAGTAAGCAGCCCACATTATCAGATTAAGTCCATTGATCACTGTCAGGCAGTAATGATCAAATAGATAACATTCAAAGAACTCTGAGGGTCTATTTTGAATCAGGATCAGATAGCTAAAAAGTCATAAAATTCTGGGGAAACAAACTCATTTCAGATGTGGACCCTTATTTAAATTGAGGGTATTAGCAAAGCAGGTTTCATAGGATTTTATGCTTTCTTTATTAGGCCTGATTGCCCTGGGAAACCTACCCTTTCCAGTACAGGGCTGCACTCACCACCAGCATTGTTTCAGGCTTAGGTGGAGCAAGGGGAGTAAGGCAGCCAAGAGATTAGGAGACTTTTTGCAGACAGAAGGAAGACTCAGGCTATGTCAAAGCCGAGGGGCGGGGATCCACACCCCCTTTTTCTATAACCCCCAAGTCCTTCCCTGAGGGCCTTCCCACGTGATCGTGCCTGTCTTAGGTCGATCCTCCCTTGAGGAATCTTACCCGTCACTGGCTAACCGACCAAGCATTGGGGGCCAGGCACGGTGAAGTAAAGTGGGCAGAGGTGGTGCTCCTGCCAGGGAGATAAGTTTTGTCTCCTCAGTGGCTTATGGTCCCAAGGTCTCTCACTCAGCCTTAGTCATGGTGGGGTTACAGCTCCTGAAACCAGGCAGGGCGGTTCCCAACATCTGATCTCCCCACTTTTTCATTTGTAAATGCTATTGTAGCTGTTAAGCCTGTGAAACCTACTATTTGCTGTTCCCAAATGCAATCCTAAGAAAACAACTTTTACATATATCATAAAGCACAAATAAGGATTAAGACAAAGGGGCATCCATGGCTACTAGGATCCAAACTTGTAAATTCAGTCCACTGAAACAGTTTTTAGGGTTCAACCAACGAACATTATGGGGCACCGAGGGGTTGTTGTCCTCTGCAGGAGGCACTTAAGCCTTGGCCTCTGTCATAGGGGCAGGCCACATCCTCCTCCATTGGCAGACCCAGGCCTGTGAGTGATGGTGTGAGTATCCGTTTTCCTTCTGGTTGTTCAGGGTCAACTGGGCCATCTGGTCTGACAGTCGATTGGTTCTCAGCTCCAGGTAGTAGAGCTTGGTGTCTGTCCTGCTCATGATAAGGCTTTACTCTTTTGACTGGTAGCCAGACAGGACCTGTAGTGATGGAAACACAGCATACTCTCTTCCCCAAGTTAAGAGATCTACAGAAACTTTCCAAGAGCCATTTCTCGGTGACTCTCTATATAAAACCTGAGGATAAGATGATTTTGGCTCTTTCTTCTGAAAATGTTTCTTAATTGGAGTACAAAGTGATTCATCACAATTTAGAAAAATTATAGGTAAACATGGCTAACATAATCAAGTTTTGGGAGGAAGGACTCACGACTCCCCCTTTTTTTGTTTTTTAAGAAGTTTTTAAAAGTATGAGCCTGTTCTATGATTGCCTGTCCTGTTGGATTGTAAGGTATTGCTGTTTTATGTTGGATATTCCAACGCTGAAGAAAATCCTGAGTAGAATGGGCAAGGTATCTAGGGCTACAATCAGTTTTAATTTGCTGAGGCCATCCTAAATGATTAAGGGCCTCAAGCCAATGGGCTTGTATAGTTTTAAAAGATTCCCCTGTCAAGGCAGATGCATGGAGGGCATCAGAGTAAGTATCAATAGAAATATGAATGTATTTGAATTTTCCAAAGGAAGCGTAATGAGTGACATCTCCTGGCCAAATTATTTGAGAGCCCAGTCCTTGAGGATTAACTCCTGTAGATGGGGGTGCCTTGCTAAGGGCTTGGCAGTCAGGACCTTCTTTAGTAATCTGCTTAGCTTGGAAAGACAGGCCCCCTG
Source organism: Tonatia bakeri (assembly GCA_004024845.1). Taxonomy (NCBI): domain Eukaryota; kingdom Metazoa; phylum Chordata; class Mammalia; order Chiroptera; family Phyllostomidae; genus Tonatia; species Tonatia bakeri. Next base: position 107,157 of record PVIA01001974.1, read on the forward strand.
CTGTTTCTGAAAGCTGCAATGAGTTTAAGAATCAATTCCCCTGTGATTATCAGGACCTGGTAGCTCTTAGATTCACAGTTTTCAAGGAAAGTGGGAAAAATGGGGGTGGTGGTGCTCTGCTTAAATATGTTTTAGACAAAAATGGTTACATGCCAAGGGCCTTTTGTGACTCGATTGACCAACTGTTCCCTCTGGGAGAATAGCCAGTTCTCTCCCAAGGAAACAATCAGTGTTTACAGGTACTGAGTTAAAAAGTGGTACTTTATCTTCCATGGAGAAAGGCTAGTTCTCTCAGGGAGACAGTACACCTAAATTTCATTTTTACAATAAAGGTCACAGCTCTGGCATAAACAAGGAGGATTCTTAGTATTTCTTTAACATGTCACACCCCCATCCCACTTATAGCATGGTTTAGATTGACAAATTTCTGAACACGTTCACAACTTTCAGAAACAGTTTTTTCTCTACTGGCAAATACATTTACATTTTTTTTTTAATTGGAGTTTTGACCTGCTCCGTTTCCAACCTGGGCTAGTTCACCCCTCCTTAGGCAACCTGCTGGCCTCCCGCTCCCGGGAGGTCACCATATTGATGCCGAACTTAATGCAGACACCCAATGGACATAGCGCACTGCAACCCAGAACTCCTGGGCTCAAGCGATCCTTCTGCCTCAGTCTCCCAAGTAGCTGGGACTACAGGTGCGTGCCAGTGTGTCCGGGACTGCACCAGGTGCAGGGTGTGGGGAAGGACTCTCCTGGTGCACACCGGGGAGAAAGGGAGATGAGAGAAACCAGCCTTCCCTCAGTGCCGCTACCACTCCTCGGCAGAGAGACCCAGCCCCCACTCGCCTCACAGCTAGCGAGCAAGCCAGGGCGGCTGCAGCCGTGCTGCCAGAGCATGGAGCTCAAAGGGCGGGCTGTGAGACTGGCGGGAGCTGGCGGGAACCACGAGAAGAGCCTAGCTGGTGCGCAATGGTCACTTCTCTTCCATACTTCTCAATCTAAAGATCCCTTATCTGGGAGACATTCAACAGCCCCATAACTGCTGAACTAGCTTAAAACATTGCTATTGTTCCTTAGAGAGCCCGTTCCCCATGGTTGAGAATTCACAGAAACATTTAAAGAAATTTTTTCGACCACAGAGACCTAGGAAGAAAGACCCTTTTCCTCTGAAATCCAACATACCCTTATGACATTCCCGAAAAGCACTCAGGGTCGTAGGCCCTTACCTGGGCTGATGTGCGTTTACTCCCACCAGGTTGGTGTGTTGTCCATAATGACCATGGCTCATTGCCCTGGGTCCCTATTCATGGGCACCAGCTGATGCAGACACTGGCTCCCAGTGTTGCGTCATTATGGATGAAATGAGACATTCACACAGACTACCGAGTCAGGTGGAGGAAAAGGGACAGCATGGCTTTTCTCTAAAGGAGAGCAAAAGCCTCAGCCCTAGCTCCAATGAGCTTCTATTGTCTTACTGGGCACATTACAACAAGGTCCTCATTAACTTATGCACAGGCTCACTTTAAGTGGTTACCTTATACAGAAAACAAAGGAGAGGATGCCAGTAATCACATCGCAGAAGAGCGATATTTGCAAATAAAAAGGCACAAGTGGTTGAACCGGTTACTCTGGTCCTTGGAAGGTTTAGGATGGTTTTTAGGAAGTTTCTTCACAGCAAATGTTTGCCATTGGGAGCTGGGCCCATGCCATGCAGGATGGTCTACTACACCTTTTTTCTTAGTGAGCTTTAGCTGACAACACCATCATATCACATTATGAAGAATGCAATTAGATTCTCAAAGTGTAGAATGGGGTTTGACAGCATATAGACATCACCACAGGGTGATTAAATAGAAGCATGTACATGTTGATAATGTGATAATTTTATATGGGTATTTCTATCTTCATAATATTGAAATTTCACCTGTCAGTATTTATTGAAAGTTAGTTAAATTATTTCACAAATGTACCTGATAATGATGGAAATAGATGTATTTCATGCATGATTTTATTTTAGCACCAGTCTTATTAGGAGAATTTAAGTGTACACTAATCAGAATCAATTTAGATAGCTTATTTTAGAATGTGAATTTTTAAAAAATGACCTTATCTTTAAAAATTCTATATTCTATGAAGATAGAGACATTTTATAAGTTGTTTCACAAAGCATCTGAAACATGTTTTTCAGAACAAGTGCGAATATGAATGAGAATCTAACAAGAACAGAGTTGAGGGAAGGTAGCAGTGTCTGAGGATGGCTGCAGCATAAAGGGGTAAATTAGAACAGGGCTGTACAACTGAAATAAGTTCTTAAAGAATAAGGTGGTTGGAACAAAAAAGAAGACTCAATGAGTGCCATAATTTTCATTGTTCATGATTATCTCTGTCATTATATGCATGATGACATTCTATCCCAAAACCTGATTTTATATATATATATGTATGTATGTATATGTATATATATGTATATATATATTCATTCTAGATTATCTGATCCCAATGAAGGCAGAAGCGAAATTATAAAATCAGAGTGAAGATAAAACAAACTAAGACTCAGGAATTGAAATGACAAAGGAAAGGGGTCATCTGCTCTGGCCCAATCCAAATCTATGAAATCCAGAACAGTTCTTCGAATAATGGCTTCGCTATGTTGTCAGTGTCATTTTAAGTGAAACGGATTCAGGCTTTCACATTCTTAAAAGAGGACACAGACCACTGACCCTACTCTCCCCCAACCACATGGTCCTGAATGAGCTACTTTGTTTCTCCAGACTCCAGTTTCTGCAAGAGACTTGGTGCCTCTTTAAAGTACTTCAGGCTCCAGTGACTAAGAATTTAATTATTCCCTTTTTTTCCACATTGTTATCATTTCCCTTTTTCAAGATCAGCGCTATCTATTGAGAGCACACTAAAATACACATTCTGAATCTCTGGTGGAACAAACATGAAACTCTAACCAGGAACAATACATTTCCAGCTAAAGAGTTTGCCCTGCAGTAATGAAATTCCAAATATTTATTTTCAGACCTTTAATATTCACTCTCTGGAGAAAATAACTGTGTTCTCAATATATAAAAGAAAATATTTCTACTAAGTAATTTCAAAATTCAGAGAAAGTAATTGCTTGGTTTTTCAATTAACAGTAATCACCAGGCATCTATAAGGAATAATGCCATCAACACAAAGAAACATGAGGGTTACCTGGGGGAATTCATAAGTGATTGCAGACATTTTCAAAAACAGAGACACTAAATGGAGAATCCTACTTTTGCAATCCCTACATTTGCTTTCCATTTAGAGAAATGCTCCGTTTTTTTTTTCCTTCCTGAACAAGTGAAACTGGAAAACTAACAGGCTTCCATGTCCCAATTTTGCTTCTGATACTTGCACTTATTTAGTTTTCAGCTCTCACTTTGCATGTAATTTATAATTTATTCCAGTAGTTACCTCCCCTCATGGATACATCACAAAGATTAATGAATGTTGTTTTTAAGAAGTTATATTTCATTATTTTCTTTCTGCATGGTGGGAGATTTGCCTTTATCTATGGAACATCTATAAATGTTGCATTTAGGAAAGGATTTTGTGCATTGAAACATTTTTATTAACTGTTGGGTGACAATGTCCCAAAAATACTTGGCATATTCCATCTCTATCCTTTTGCAAAAGAGAAGTATACACTTTAAAAATGAAGTTTCTAGACCTGGCTGGTGTGGCTCAGTGGACTGAGTGCTGGCCTGCAAACCAAAGTGTTTCCAGTTTGATTCCCAATATAGGGCACATGCCTGGGTTGCAGGCCAGGTCCCCAGTAATGGGGCACACATGAAGCAACCATGCATTGACATTTCACTCCCTCTCTTTCTCCCTCCCTTCCCCTCTTGAAAAATAAATAAATAAAACCTTTTAAAAATATTTTTTTAAAAAATGAAGTTTCTTTATGCAAGTTATATAATTGTGTGGTGTGTGTGTGTGTGTGTGTGTGTGTGTGTGAAATTTCACAAAGCTCCAAAAAAGTAACCCATCATTATAAGAAATTAAATGCAAAAACAACTCCCGCACAGTATTGTGTGATTTGGAGCTGAATATGCTCATTTCTTCTCTCAATTATTCATCCATTCAAGACCCCAGGAACGTTTACTGTGTGCCTGTGTTATGGTTCCTCTGTTTCTGTCCAGGTGTTCCATTTCCTTGGTCTCTTAAATTTCTAATCACAATGTTTATTTCCTGATTTCTGGTTGACTCTTGCATTACAATCTTTACTACTGAAAACACTTGAGGCTCTTGGTAAGAGTGGGAATGAAGCTTTTACTTTATTTTTTCTCTATCATATTTTGTATAAAAGAAAATGTTCTAAACATTCTGTCATTAGCTTTATTGAGGCCCTAATTTTCAGTTGGGTGTACTCCCTCTAACCTGAAATATTTCTTAGCATTTCTCGCAGCTAGTTGTAACCATGAGTAAGTCCTAGCTAGTAAGACATTTATGGAAAAGTTGTAAGATACGGCCAGGAAGATTCTTTAAAAAGAAAGGAATTACAAACACTTCTTCTATTTGCTCTTTAGATTGTTATGGTATGTCTAAAATTTTAACCTCGAAGATGGACTCTGCAGTCCTCCTTGCACATGGAGGAATAAGATAGAAGGGGCCTGCTTCTCTGACAGCAGCCCTCGACTGTCTACCACTTGGCTCCTTTGCTGTGAGACAGAAATAAAGTTTTGCTTTGTTTAAGGTACTATTTTTGGATTTTTTGCTTGGTTCATAACAAAATGCATACAATTCAAATTAGTACAACCTAATAAATTATTAGCATGTATTATGGATCTGATTAAAAACATCCTGATTATTTGACTTCAATGTTTAGGACTGAGAACACAGGACTTAATCCCACTATTATCCCCAGGCCTAAGACAGATGCTATTCTTATAATAAAATGCTATACCTAATATTTTGTGATCATTTATTTTGTAGCGATTTTAAAATCAATAGCTATTCATAAAATTAGAAACTATAAAGAATTATCAATATTACAATGGATTAAATAATATGTAATAAAATAAAAACAAAAATTATACCTATGAAACTTTCAAGAGGTAAACTCTGTATCTTTTTTATTTGAGATAGAAGAAAGAATACCACTGTCCATCCTACTTCAACTCTGGATTTTGCCCAGTTGGCATGATTAGAATGATTTTTGTCAAAATATTTCCACTTTTGATATTATTTTTAAATGAATCATGTACTCATTTGATACATATTTATTTAGTACTTACTATATGTTATGCACAATGTCAAATACTATCTAAAAATATAAACAGAAACTATATAGTATATGCCATTATGGAGTTTCAATCTAGTACATTAAACAGGCAAAGTCATTTTAATACATGTATCTGCTTTCCTTTAAACATAAGGCATTACACTCATAAAGTTATCAAATTCACTTGTTCTACCTGCTTAATACATCTAGCAATATTAAATATAAGGGCATATTGTGTTAGGATTTTTTTCAAGGAACTATCTCTCTGAAGGAAACAGAGAATATCAGACTAGGATACCAGATATTATTACTAATATACCAATATCATGGCATCAATATTATCATGAAAAAAGCACATATTTGACCATGACTCTGGCTGTCTCAGTGATGCTGTCATTCAACTCCTGTCTCCCTTATCTTGCACACAAAAGCGACTAAGCTAGCACAGGCAATAGGCCAGTCATAGATGGTGCAGTTTACACAGATTCTTTCAGAGCTCAGTTCATTAGAAGTTGAAAAACTATCCTCAGAGAAGTATACTTACTACCTGTGGCTCTGTTCTCAGGGGAGCTAATGAAATCCCACTAAACTGCTAGCGTGGTAGAGTCATTAAATCCTTAAACTTGGAACAAGTCTGAGCCCAGGTTTATAGGAAAGTAGAATTACCACAAGCAAAGACAAAGCAAAGGTGCTCTGTGTTCTGAGAGAGGGATCAGAAGAGAACACTGATGTTCCAGTGTTGATGTCTCTCTTAGACTGAGTTATTTAAATCTTTGGGACAACAGAAGGTTGTCAGCAGATTAATGGGCAAATTTAAGGCTAATACTGATGTAATGCACATGCGAAACTGTCAACCATTTAGTATGATTTGAGGTACCAGGACTACTTCCTGTATAGAGCGGGGCAGTGTCTGAAATCCCATCATTAGAACCAATTCATTTAGAATAAGTATGAGCTCTTCCTGGGGTCCTTTTTTTTCCCCTTAATACAATAATTCCAAGGAAGGATAGCACAATTTTCTCCAGGCTCTGCACTCATGAATATCAACACACATGGGTTCATGCTAGAAGAGAAATGGAGGATATCATTAAAAATAGAAAAATGAAGCAGGAAAATATCATCTACCAAAACAAAATGCACTTCAGTGCCAACAGATCACTCCTACCAGATAAAATTTATTTTCTCACTGATTTAACTGAAATCTTATTTTAATTAGAACTATGCAGACTTATTTTAATAGTAACATATTCGTCTTAGAAAATACTTTAATCCTCAAAGAAGTCAGCACCGACTCTTTGCAAAGGCCACAATTCAAGAACAGAAGCAATTTAATCCAACTCTCCTTTCACTGAACCATGGCAAGGAAATTAAGAACAGAGAGAAAAAGGAAGTGATTCAAGTCCACGTCCCGAGAGTACCGCCCTAGGCAGCTCTGTGGAGGAGGAAACCCTGAAAAAACAGACTGGGTCCCGGACCTAACATTCACTTCCCCCCCTTGGAACTGGGAGACAGTTACCTGTTCCTTGAGCCTCAGTTGTTTTTGTTTTTGGTTTTTGTTTTTTTCCAACCACAAAAAGAGGACATTTATACTTCACTGCAATGTTATAATGGAACTGAAAATGGCTATGTACATAAAGCATTAAGCACAGTTCTTGACTAATAGTAGTATTTGGTGAATGTTGACTGCTAAAACGTTATCACTCTACCACAGAACAAGAGAGCAGATAAGTTATAATACAGTTGATAATAAGAGAGTGGCCAACTGAGAAATAAAAGCGTCAGCTAGGTTTGGAAAGGTAGTCCCAGTATTAGTAACAGAGGTTGGGTACAAATTTGAAATATTTTTCAGATCCTGTAGGCAAACTGTACATTTAGTTGACTGTTGTTAGAGCAAAATACTGACAATCTGACATGAGATAATTCTAGTTATTACTCAGTTCTTTTTGTCTACCAGAAAGAAACATGACAACATAAGACATAAGTGTTCTGACACTTTTTAGTGCCTTGCAAACTTTATGTGTACATGAAATACCTGGGTTTCTTCTCGGGCTTCAGATTCAAAATGATCAGACTTGGGATAGAGCCCAAGAACCTGCTTTTCTAAAATTTCCTAGTTGGCGCCAATGTGGGGTTACAGATTTAGTACATAAAGATACATATAGCCCAGTTCATCTGAATTTGAGACAAATAAAAAATACCTTTTTTGTATAAGTATGTCCCAAATATTTTATGGTCATACTAAAACAAATGTCACTTTTTTTATCTGAAATTAAAATTTCACCAGATGTCCTATATTTTATCTAGCATTCCTATGCCAGAGCTGCTGGTCAGCAGACCACCCATTGAGTAAAAAGACTTTCAGTCTTAAAATTCATGTCACTATATGCCAAAACTGATATAGAATATCAGTGTATTATTTAACTATTTAGAACAGCTGGACCATTAACAATTCCTTTCTAATCACACGCGTTTGTGGCTTCTGGAACAAAAGGCTTATAGGATCTGACTTGGTAACTGTCATGACACAGAGGATTTAAACTACAATATAGGATCAGGTGAAGCACGGGATTTGAGACCAGCTCCTCTCCTGTCTGTTGACTGTCTCCCTTCAATTGAAGTGAGAGCAAAGTGTCTAGTAAGGCCACGAGTATAGGAGAACTCAATAATTAGCTCATTAAAGTAGAATGTCTTATTTCTGGAATATATTTCTTTCCAATTAAAAGCTAACAAACGTCAGAAAATGCAGGCTGGTATACAGTTTATCTCATATATTGAATCCTTTGAAATGAGCTTTAATCTGTATTAGGAAGCTGGAGGATGGAAGTAGTAACAAGAGGATTTCTTTACCTGCCCCCCAAATAAAAACTAACATCCCCCCAAAAGTTTATTTTATCTGTTATTCGAGGATGCTAGTTTGTGTGTGTGTGTCTGTACCTGTGTGTACTTCAACATCTGTGTTAACAAAGATTCTTATCTGTCTAATATATTTATATTTTCAGTGGAGACAATGCTGTGAAAGGAAAGCCTATCAAAGGACCTGTAGTGAGTTTTCAGGTTGGATATTATAACATACCAGTTTCAGTAGTTGAGTATATACTCTGATATAAATGATTTAAATTCTCTTTGGACCATACAGTTGCTAGATAAATGATAAACAGAATTAAATCAGCTGAAATATAATAATTTTTTAAACTATTTTCAAAATGAAGAGTGAGGAATAGATTGTAACTGAACATGTATAATGATTTTGCACAGTGGTGTAAAATAAAAATTCCCTATGTGTTTGTGAACTTTGAAGACACAATAATTCAATGAAACTGAATGAAAGAGGAGAAATGTGTGATAGAATTAAAATGGGGAAGCATGCAAGAGAGAGAGCAAGAAATGAGAAGGACAGAGAAAAAAAGGCAGTGGGAGACAGATATTATTAGCTATTGACATTGAGACTGAGATCTTGTTATGTTTTCTACAGAATACTTACCAGATTTTAGGTAAATACTCCCTAGTAGCCTTTAGATATTTAAAAAATTAAGAAAATTGTCTCCAAGAACTTTTCCGCTTTGAATGAACTGTCTTTGGTAGATGCAACAAGATCTAATCATAAAGTGCTCCCTTCATTTTCTTCTTTTAACTGAAACATTAGAGGACTTTTTTTCAATAGATACAAAGTGTGTTTACAGTAAGAAGAGGAAGGTCCCATTTATTATTGTCCCACTTATGGAAATAAAACAGAAGAAAAATAATATGTAATTCTTCCAGCAGGAGATTATATAATAAGATGATAAAGAATGTAATTGGATTTTTTTTTTATTTTAGACTTTCCCACCATGCTAATCATAAATATGAAAGTCATCAGTCTTTTGTTTAAGGACATGACAAAGGGCAGAAGTGGCTATATGGAATACATGAAATTTTTATTTACAACTGCCAAAATTATAAGTCACATGCTTGGATTCATCCTGATACCTCTTTTATTTTAATACACATACATAATTTAAAGATGGTGGTTTTACAGCAGCATAGGACTGAATCTGTATTTGCTAGGAAGAGCAACATTCAGTTGGTTCTTTAATATGCTCTCCTGAAAGTGACTACTGAACGACTGGTTATAATGTCACTATTACTTTATAAAACATATTTTGTAATTGCAGGAAATACATTTCTGTTAAGATTTTTTAAAAGAATCCTTTACTTCTTTTTAAAAAGATTTTTATTTATTTATTTTGAGAGAGAGTGGAAGAGAGAGAGAAAGAGATGGAGAGAAAGATCCATGTGTGGCTGCCTCTCGTGCGCTCCCCGACAGGGGACCTGGCCTGCATCCCAGGCATGTGCCCTGACTGGGATCAAACCAGCCACCTTTTGGTACACAGGTCAGTGCTCAATTCATTGAGCCACACCAGCCAGGGCTGTTTTCATTAAGTTTTAACCAACAAGTTTCGATGTCTAGATTCTGAGCTGAAATGTCTGAGGAATAAAAATGAACAGGTCACAAGGTCTCAGGCGAATGTGCATCGGCAAAGCGTGTGGTGCGAAACTGAATACAGCAGCAGCAAACAGAAGTACGACTCCTAGTCATTTTTTAAATGAACTTTTGTGGAAAAACATTTGATTGCATCCTCCTTATAAAATTTTCATTGCAGAGAATAAGACAGTTATGTGACTATTTTAGCAACTGCATGATAAGGTTAAGTGTCTTGCCCAAAGTAGTTACCCAATAAATACTAGTTGCAACTTTAATTTATATGAATATTCTTGATTCTTTGTGAAAAGTAAATTACTTGGGTCTTCTCCTCAAATATATCTCAGTACCTAGCTTGCTGCAAGTATTCTGCCTCATGTATAACCACCTAGTAAAAATAAATCACTTCAAATTATATTTCTCTTGGTTGAATCACAAGGTAAATATATTCACAGTAAAAAAACAAATAAATATGCAAACTAGCACTCACTGGCTACAATGAATATACAAAAACTTGAAATCTTTCCTTGTAAGCACAAAATCGGATCATCTGAAGGTGAAAAGACACATATAGAAGAAACAGCAAGTCTGCTGCCGGTATAATACTCTAAGAATCACAAATCACCAATTCAAAAGAACTCAGGTGCCGCTATGCTCATAGGGACTCTATTTACAATAGCCAAGTGCTGGAAACAGTCTAAGTGCCCATCAGTAGATGAGGGGATCAAAGAACTGTGGTACATGTACACAATGGAATACTGCACAACAGAAAGAAAGAAGGAATTCCTACCTTTTACAACAGCATCGATGCAACTAGAGAATATTATGCTAAGTGAAATAAGCTAGATGGTGAAAGACAAATACCATACGATCTCACTTATAAAAAAAATCTAATGAACAAAATAAACTAACAAACAAAATAGAACCACAAGTACAGAAACAAGGGACAGACTGAAGGTGACCAGAAGAAAGGGGGTGGGAGATAATGGTGGAAAGAAGGGGAAAGAACTAGACAAAGAGCATGTATGAATGAACCACGGACATGGACCACAGTGTGAGAACTGACTGTGGGAGCAGAGGGTGGGATGGGTGGAGGAAGGTGAAGGGGGAAAATTGGGACAACTGTAATAAAACAACAATAAAAATGACAATAAAAATAAAGATAAGAACCTCAAAAATGTTGGAGAGCTTGAAGTTAGTCCACACACACAATATGCAGCCTATCAAATCTGACATCACAGATGTTACATGGAGTAAAATTCATTTCTGCCAGTGTCAACCCAGATCACCATTTAATTTGTAACACACTGAAATGATGCAGAATGAATTTTTTGCCTCAGCTACTTGGCTTTTTGCACAATGGACAACCTCTACAGATGTCAGACATTTGGGCTCTAATGTGATAATGCTGCTTTTTCCGAACACAGATTAACATAAAAATGGTAATTTCAAACAAGAATGATTGTAAAATAAGTCCCAAAAAGATACTATATGTATTTTTTTCTTAGAAAATATGTCTAAGCCTAGCAAATATAATTGTTCCCAGGGATGTTTCAGAAATTCTAGATGTCATATAGTTGGAACCCTAGAGTATGTAGTTTTTTACAGATTGGCATCTTTCACTTAGTAATATGCATTTCCGTTTTCTCCATGTTTTTCAATGGCTTGATAGTTCTTTAAGCACTTAATAAAATTCTACTGTCTAGAGGTGGCATAATTATTTATCTATTTATCTATTGTAGGACGTATTGGTTGCTTCCAAGTTTTAGCACTTATGAACTTATGATATTAAGAGTATATATATGACAGCATGGATGGATCTGGATATTATTGTGCTAAATGAAATGAGCCAGTCAGAGGAAGACAAATACCATGTGATCTCACTTATATGTGGAATCTAATGAACAAAATGAACTGATGCACAAAATAGGACCGATGCGCAAAATAGGACCAGAGGCAGGATACATGGAACAGACTGACTGCTGTCAGAGGGGAAAGGGTGGGAGGGGACTGGAAGAGATTAACCAAAGAACATATAATATATACAGATATGCATAGCCCATGGACACAGATGACAATGTGGTAAAGGTCAAGGTGGCAGGCGGGGGCTAGTTGGACAGGGGGAAAGACAGGGGGAAAGGAGGGACATCTGTAATAGTGTCAACAATAAAAAAAAGAAAAAGTGAAAGAAAGTATATGAGCTTCTAAATCCAAACAATGTATACAACTAAAGAATATTCAAACTTCTGTTGTGAGGTGTTCATATGCAATAATCAACCAAACAACCCTGATATTGAAGGATTTGTATACCTCTCTAGCTTCAGCATTTTTAAAGAAAAGGAAGGCAACCTGTGTTCCTGAGTGATCCCCTAAAGACAAACATGGTCCACTGGGAAGGGTTTTAACTCACTGAGGACCGACGGAGCAGAGGCCAAAGACAAATAACCTCTGATCACAGTTCCGGTACAGAGAAAAATAACCAGAAAATGGCCTATATTTGGGAAATATGTATATATTTTAATACTATAATATAATGGACCAAACTTTTATATAAGTCTTATCCTTTTACTAGAATAATAAATGACTGTTTTACTCTATGAGAACTGTTAACTCCCTGGTTCCTGCTTGATAGGCAGAATGGTTAAGGACTGTTTTTATATTATTAAACAGAGGACTAAGTACATGATGCAAAAACACACAGAACTATGCACTCAGCATTGTAAGTTAAAAACATGACTTCAAGATGTATAGCTTATAAATCAATTTTTGGAGGGATGACTATCTCATGTAAGTCTAACAAGTCAGCTGCAGGAAGTATAGCATTTACAGCACATCCTTGTAAATACAAGACACACTTCTATTTACTTTCTGTAATTTACCTCTTCCTTTATGAATAAGAAAAAAGATTTGAAAATAATTTTTAAAAGGCTTACTATATCATAGGCTTCAAGTTAGTGAGTTCTCAAAAGGGGAAAAAAGAACCCTTTAACTAGAGACTAAGAAACAGCACTGATTAAACTGACGCAGAAAGGTGTTCTTCCTACCAAAAAATACAGAAATTGATGAATAAGATGTAGCAGTTAATAAAAACAAGTAACCCACTCTATGACTTTGGCAACTCTGCCCTGTCTGTCTAAACTTATCTCAACATACGAATTTTTAAAATCTAGTAGTAATGATTAATACTATTGAGCAGTTAGCATTTAAAACAATGTCTCGATGTGATAAAGCATATATGAAAAATGAAAAATTCCTAATAATGTTTGGATTTCTAGTTTTTTCTAAGGTTGATTCATATTCTAGTCTTTGGATCACCTAAGATAATCAGGTATTTATAACAGATTTCCATTTAATTATACCCTTTCAAGACAGTTTCTCACCAATTAAATCCAAGATTTGAAACTAATACAAATCAACATGTGTAAGGTGAAATAAAATGCATATCTATTTTTAATACATTAATAAGGCAGATTTTTTCTCCATCTGGTTTTTATAATTGATGAAAAACAGTACTATTGTGATTTTATTAGAAAATTTGTTGAAAATATGATATTGAGATTTTGAATTGGGAAAAAAATTAACAAATAGATCTGAAAGCTGTGTAAGATTTTTAAGTTTCTCATAAAGTGTTGTTCACTGCACCAGACTTATGTGAACTGTAGGCATGTCATTTGGAGCTAATGATGCATGTGACATGTTACAAAACAGTTAATGACTCTGAAATAATTTAAATTAATATACCTTTATAGAAGAAAATAGCACTGAACCACTTTCTTAAGAATTAAACTGTGAGCTCATTCCAGGTGAGCCCTATGATAGACATATGAATTATTTCATAACAAAAAAACTGGTTTAGTGTTGTTTGAAGACTTAAAGACAGAAGATGGCTTTTCAGGTATTATGTTCCTGCTATTAAAAAAGAATGGGATTAGCCCTGGCTGGCATAGCTCAGTGGATTGAGTGCAGGCTGCGAACCAAAAAAGAATCGGATTATTTATAGTGTGTCTTTAGAGTAGGCTGCTATTCTAACTAATGTACCTGAAATTCCAGTCATTTGTATAACTATCATTATGATTTCTGCCATACCACTTGTCATCTTGTTCTACTATTTAGTTCCTATATTTGCATCAACTCACCTTATTTATATAGAGTTTATTTGTATTACTTTTAAAAGGTGTAGTGTGTTGATGTAAAAATCATTCATTTGGATATATGTAGTGTATATTTAACTATGTACTAGTGTATATATATATAACTGTTATATAACAGTATAACATATTTCATTATTTAAAACTACTTAGTTATTTATATTAAAAATTCCAAGTACTGAAATATCAAAACACCTCATGTTTGACCATTGGTATATGTATAACATTTCATAAAACACAGTGATATTCACTAGAATTCAATACACATAAAAACATAAAAGGTTTTAAGAATATGCAACATTAAGATTATGTAGCAGTATATATTTGGGAAATTTTGTGAGCCATAGTTGTTGAGCTCCAGAAGTGTAACCAGAGGAGGACATTTCTGGCTTGACAGCTCAGTTGGTCAGAGCATCATCTCCATACGCCAAGGATGTGGGTTTGATCCCCCGTCAGGGCACATAACAAGAATCAACCAATCAATCCATAAATGAGTGGAACAATAAACTGATACTTCTTTCTCTGTCTCTGTCTCTCTGTCTCTTTCCTTTCTTCTTTCTGTCTAAAATCAATAAATAAAAAATTTAAAAAAGACTAGATTATGAGAGTATTGGTAATAGAATTTATGACATACTACATATCACAATTTGTAAACCATATATCTGGTAAGGAACTAATTTCCAAAATATATAAACAACACATATAACTCAGTAACAAAAAATACAATTAACAAATGAACAGGGGAACTGAATAGACATTTTTTCACAGAAGACACACAAATAGTCAACAGGTACATGAAAAGATGCCCAAGACCACTAATCACCAGGAAAATGAAAGCCAAAACAAAATGAGATATCACCTGATACATATTAAGATGCTTTTATCAGCAAGACAAGGAATAATAAATGTTGGTGAGGATGTGGAGAGATGTCTCCAGTCTCAACATTATTATAGCATTATTCACAATAGCCAAGATGTAGAAACAGCCTAACTGTATATCAATGGATGAATAAATAAAGATATAGTACATACATACAATGGACTATTATTCAGTTACAAGAAAGAAGGAAACCCTTCCTTTTGCAACAACATAGATGCACCTTTAGGGCTTTCTGCTAGGTGAAATAAGTCAGACAGAGAAAGACCGTATGATAAAACTTATATGTGGAATCCTAAAAAGACAAACTTAGATAAACAGAGAGGAGAATAGCAGTTACCAGGGGTTGGGATGTGGGAGAAATGGATGAAGGTGTTAAAAGGTACAAACCTCCAGTTATATATGGGTAAATTCAGGGTATGTGGTATAAAGCAATGTGACCATAGTTAACACTACTGTACTGTGTATCTGTAAGTTGCTAAGAAGACTGGATCTTAAATGTTCTCACCACACATGCACAAAAGGTAACTTGATGAATGTGTTAACTAGAAAAAAAAAAGTAATGATGTGAGGTAACAGATGTGTTAACACACCTTACTGTGGTAATTCACAATATATACCTATATCAAACCATTACATTGTATACCTTAAACTTAATGTTATGTGTCAATGATAGATAGCTCAATGACTTTGGGAGGGAAGGATACAGATTTTTATGGTGAATCAGTATCATTAAAAAACAGTTACACCAGTACAGCAAATTAATGTGCCTGAGCTAAATGAGACATATATCAAGGTCTACCGAGACAAATATATTCACATCACAGAATTCTTATGAAGTCAAAATTGTTACTAAATTAAAACTGTAAATTTATTCTGATCAGTAAATTTGCAGAGAGCCCTTTCCCTCCAATTCTGCTCCATGTTTGAGCCATATCTTCAAAAGAAAAATACATTCAACCTTTTTTTTATTTCCAGATATGACAATTTCCTTCTCACGTCAATTCTTTGCATTTGCTCTTTCTGTGTTAAACACTCTCAGAAAATCTTCATACATTTGCCTCTTTTTTATGTTTGCTATTCACCTCAAACATCCCTCCCTCACAGTGCTGTCCTTCATACTATATCTAGAGCCATCACATCTTTCACTGATGGTCATTCTGAATTAAGCATCACCCATTATGAGCTCAATGCCTTCATTTATTTTTCTCTTAGCAGTTAGCATTTATTTTTTGCCTTCTCCCCCCCAAGAGAATGGAAGCCCCATGATGAGAGCAGGAAGTGTGCCCCTTTCCCTCAGTACTGTCTGGTACAGCACAGAGCTCTCTGTGAACCATGACTGTTGCATGCAATAAATCAACCATTTTATAGACCGCAGAAAGTTCATGGGGTTAATGTCTACCTTCTCCTTGCAGGCATTTTGCCTTCTTAGAAACAAAGTATCTACAAATGCAATAGTAACCTATTTGACCTCCTCTGGGATGAGGTGCTGCACTCTTGTTTCTATAATAAAGATTATCATTTTTACCCAGGCTAACACAGCCATGCAGATTAATCCAAAAAAGTCAAATAGGCTATAAAAGGATAACTTCTGTTACCAACTGAATAGCAACATAAAACCTATTTCACTTCCTCCAAAACACTGTCTCATTTTATAAACTTTGGACAAGTGAATCTCAAGATAAAATGAAGGATAATCCAAACTCATTCACACAAAATTCTCACAATATTCTCTTTATAAGCAGCAAAGTGGTATTTGATTTAGTGGTTAAAAGAAGTCAAAGGCAATCATAAGGGCTGTCCTCATTTTAATACTTTGTTTTATTTCACACATCTCTTTTTTCCTTTCATATTTTTGTCTACCCTCTTAAACAACATTGAAGTGGATAAAATTGCCCTCTTGCTCTTTCTTGTAATGTGAAGATAAGTACTCCAATCAGGAAGGAAAGCTATTGAAGTGATGAGAAAATCATACTGACTTCAAGAGAGGGAAAATACAGCTAGAGTTTTAGTAAATAACAGCATTGCACACTGGACGCTTAGAAACTGAGGATACTTTCTTTGCTAAAAAAATATGTATACTTTCATTTTTACTTCCCTTTTTCTTTTGTTGTGCTTTCATAACTTGTCTTCAAATATCTCTGTATTTTTCTATGTCTCTCCAAGTCTCAGTGTTTTATATTTTATTTCTCCAACAATAGTTTTCAGTTAATTCAGCATTATTAGCTAAAGTGTTCATATTTATATGTTTGTATCTACATTAAATGTTTGCAAAATTTTTATAGTTAAGATAGTTCATTAAACTGTCAAAGAATTAATTTTGTGCTGTTTCTTGTATCCTCCATGCACTGCTATGAGAGGGTGCATACTTATAAATTTTCCTTGAAATTCCTGTGAGTCCTTTGTATGGATCCATTATAATGTCTTCTTGGTTCTGTCTCTTGGAACTTTCTGTTTAAATATTAATTTCATCTGGTGTACTCCCTCCTACATGGGCCCACTCCACTAAACTTGAAGAGCAGGAAAGCCTGTTTACATGCACTGGAGTGAAAGAAAATGAAAAAATAATGAGCCTTTACTACTTTTTAATTAAGGCAGAACATTTAAATAGCTATAACATCTGCTGTCAAAGATCTGCTTCTTAAAGATTTACATCTAACAAGGTCTATTTTTACATGTTTATCTTAGTTCCTAAATGACTCTTCAATAGCCATGTTAATCTTTGTCCCAGACTTTTGCCTGGGGATCCCAAACAATTAAAAATCTGATATTATTATAGCTAGCAAGACACAATTTTATTGTCACAAAAGGATGAGAAGAGTCAAAACAAACAAAAATTTAGGCTATCAGGTGATTGTCAATGGCTTACCAAAACCATCCAGCCAATGGCAAAGCTAATGCTTGCTATAGACTATGTCCCCTTATTTAGAACTAGAGTTTACAAAGAGGTACTTTCTGAAGCAGCACTCTCTAGGGAAATATTATAACCTGTTTTTCTTGTCATTTAGTTAAGAGAGATAGACAGGAACATTATCTATAATTTAACCTTTCTATAACAGAAGTTACATGAACTCAAGCAGACTAGACTGATGTAAGAGAGATACATGAAACCCATCCTAGCATCTGCTGCTGCTGCATCAGGATAATATCAAAAAGAGGCAGAAGGAAGTGGGGTGGAGGCTAAGTTCTGGTATGGCCTGGTGGATCAGACTCAATTGGAGGAGGTAGGGGTAAATGTCTCCAATATCTCTGAAAGAGAAAATGATGGCACATGTAAAGGCCCCCTAATGCTGTGGTGTTTGGAGAGCTGATTTACATGAAACACAACTGAAAATAAAGACTGAAGGACCAATATGAACTTTGTTTCCCCTCAGTGCTTCAAAACAGGTTGAACGTCCTCTACCTTTTTGCTGAAGGTATATTAATACTGCATTATTACTACAGATTCTTTATGTAGCAGGGGAATGTCCCAGAAACTCTGTTTAAACATTGTTTGCATTTATAATTTGCTTATCTTCTGGTTGTTTTTAAGCATTTTAATAACAAGACAAAGAAACCAATGTAATGAAAAATCTTAGAACTCATCAAAACTGTTTGTAAAAGTATCTTAAAGCAACCTTCAGCATGACAATGACTAACATTTTGAAAAGCTTTATTGATGCAGTTCAAAATATAGGCCAAGACAATGTTTATGCTTCTATACTGTTGTCAAAAAGATAATATCCTTAATGTATTGACTAACTTTATTGAAAGCCTTTATTCTGAAGGTAACAAATATTTTCTGATACAGCTTATATTAGTTTTCTATTGCTGCATAACAAATTATCACAAATTTAGTGCATTAGAACAACACAGCTTGTCCTGGCTCGTGTGGCTCAGTGGACTGAGTGCTGGTCTGCGAAACAAAGGGTGACTGGTACAATTCCCTGTCAGGGCATATGCTTGGGTCGCAGGCCAGGCCTCCAGTTGGGGGCATACAAAAGGCAACCACACACTGATGTTTCTCTCCCTCTCTTCCTCCCTCCCTTCCCCTCCCTCTAAAAATAAATAAAATATTTTTTAAAAACTTTTACTTTCTCAGTTTCCATAGGTCAGAAATCAAACATTGCATGAGTCTCACTAAGCTAAAATCAAAGCCAAGTTCTCCTAGAGGCATGGAAGAAAACTTTGGAGTGTCATTTACTCTATCTGCAAAATCTAATTCCTTGCAGTCTGTATTGGAGGACTGTTGTCACTATTTTCTTGCTAGCTGTCACTTGAACTTCTCTCTGTCCTTTAGGGGCTATTCTCAGGTTCTTTCCACTTAAACTCTTCTATCCTCAAGTCAGTCAGCAAAGTACCTCCAGTTCTCATGCTTTGAATGTCTCTGACTTCTGCTATCAGTCAGAGAAAACTTTTCTTTTAAAGGGGTTAGGCGCGGCAAGATAACCTCCCTTTCTTAAAATCAAGTGATATATTTAACACCATCTAATCATGGAAGTAAAATCTATAGAATGCATAGTCCTGGAGATTATGCAGTGTGTACCCTGGGGGGAGAGAGGTAAGAAGTCCTTTAGGACACTTTAAAAATCTGCTTGCCACAGTCTATAATGATTTAAGTTCATTTTAGTACTGGAGACAAATCTCTAGGAGAACTCATTAGTTCCTTACCAGATATCACAATGTAACTGACAATGGAAAGAAAAGTACTTGTATGTTCTTTTTAAATACTTAAACTGAAAATTATATGTACCATGAAATATCCTACTTATTGATTTCAGCTTCTTAAAAACAAGATGTGTTTGTTATATAACAACAAATTTATATATCATACCTGAGGCTCTCTTTTACTTTTGTAGGGCTCAGTGTCATTCTTGGAGATAGAGGCCAGAAAAATGTTTCCTCTGCTGCAATGATGACAGCAAAACAAACTGATCATTTCCCTCCTGTACCTGGGAGGGCTTTCCTCTGCTGGCTTAGGAAACCGCAAATCATGCCAAATGGTCATTCATGTTATTTATTGACGCAATCCCATCCCAAGTTGACAACCATGCTCAATGGCTCCTGGAGGCCTCACTTTAGCATAAATCCATAGATTATCTTTTATTAAAAAGTCCAACTACTCATCTGTGGTGCATATTAAAGCTATATATTTCCTTATACATATGGCCATATTGGCCTTTGTTATTTTAATGAAAATAATAAATAAATGTATCATCATCGCATTTTTTTATATACCAAAAACAGCATTAATATGAATCAAATGAGGAATCCCGCAAATTCAGTTTAGTACATTTCTAGAAATTGTCAGTTTAATCATCCATAATATTTTATCAGCAAATAGCATCAGTTACACTAGTCTATCTCAACTCTGAATAACACTAACTTAAAATGTTCATCAGTAGATCAATATGAGTATGACACAAAGGCAGTAGAAGTGAAAGATGTTAACTGATCAGATAAAGCATGCCTCAATATCTGTGTACGGGGCGCTTTTGTGTACCTGCTAGATGCAGGGGATTCATGAGAACAAGACAGAGCCCTTGCCTCAATTCAACTTTTAATATAAACAGGCAAGCAAATCATCAATTACAATGGAAAAAATGTTGCTAAGGGCTTAGTAAAAGTTGTCCTGGTAGCATTTATAAAAGACGCCTAATGTTATTATCAGAGACAGTGGGAGACGCTTGAGCTGGGAGTGAATGTTATCATTGTCCAGGAGCCCTAAGATTTTAAAGAGTACTTAGCAAACTTGGCTGGAGACATCAAAGGCATGGCTATCAAATTTCTAGATAATTCAAAACTGAGAATGATTGATTATTCTTGTTAAAAAGAATTACAGTTCAAAATAATTAGTTCACTCTGCTGAAATAAATGCACTAATACAAAAAAAGAAAAAATAGGAAAAATAGATTATAATTATACTTTAAAAATAAAATAATTAATAGTAAATTGTGAAGACTGGGTTTGATGTGTAAAACAAAGAAGAAAAATGAGTGGACTTAATCAGATAATAGCTACCATGTATTCAACATCTATCTCATACTTAACTCACCAATTAATAAAAATTTCTACAAATTTACACACTGGTGATTGCTAGAATCAGTATTTGTGTTTAAATCTTACAGTGAGGGGATTGATAACACGGGTTAGAAGGAAATTCATTATGTTAAGAGTTACAGATTCAGTCATAAGAATATAGAATAGGCTTGAGAAAATACATTTTAGGGGAAAATATACAGGTTATGGAATCTTTTGTGAGATGTATATAGTTAGTTAATGTGAATAATATTAAGACATGTACTGAAAAATAGATTTCAGTACATGATGAATTAAGGAAATATAATCCAAATTTGGAGGACAAGGCTGCAAGTTACTACCACAAAAATGAAATGGGCTGACATCGCAGCTGAGAGTCCAATCATGAGGGGCAGATGTTCCACCTGAAACAAATCCACTCCAAGGTGACTCAGATATGCAAACCTTTCCTCAGGATAATGAAACGATAATTAGAAAACTTAAAAAAATAAAGAGTGTTCATTGCTCACCATCTCCCACTTGGGGTAAGGCCTGGGAGATAAGTTGTTTGTGCAGCAACAAAAATTATATATATATATTTTTTTTCCAAATATATCAAATGATATATATATATATATATATCAATAGAGAAAGTATATGGTTCGTCTATCAAAACAAATGCAGAGCTTGTGATATTGAAAATTTCTTGAGTTAATTCAAATATGTTTTATCTTCTAAGGTCAGTGTCCATACACTGGGTTTCATGACACACATTCCACTGGATGGAACCGCTACATGGAGGAACCCTTGCTTTAGAAACAGAAGCTCAGTGTCATGGTGCCGTTCTCAGATACAACAGTTTATAGTCTTGATTGTTTCCTTGCCTTTCTCTGAGAAAAAAGATGGAATTAACTGAGAGGAAATAGAATGGTAATGAAGAAAATCTTGGGTGGTGGAAGGAATATAAAATAGCCTAAATGAAAGTGTTAGTAGGTATACAATAGGCCTCTTTAAATGCATAATTGCCTTTTTTGAAATGCAAAGTAGTGTTCCTTAAATTTAATTTTGCTTTTTCTGAAAGTAGAATAAAACCAATTGGTAAAAGTTATAAAAAGAATAATATTTAAATAAATATTGGGTTAATTTTGAGTAATTTATTTTTTTCAGTAAGACTGTGAGTCATTGATCTATTCAGTTCTCCCATTACTGAAGTAACCAGTCAGAAATAGAATAGTGCTTTCATCAGGGTGCTGTGTAGGGAATATTTTCTTTGAAAAGACAGTTATATAAATTAATGTAAAAATCAGATAATTCCAACTCCAAATAATGTTATTCTAAGTGTGTTTTCCAAAAAAATGAAAAAATGAATTATACAAGTTAATGAATAAATAATTACATATCAAACAATGTGGGTGGAAAAGAAAATTATCCATTCTGTAAATACAGGCTATACTAAAATTCACTGGCTTTATATGAATATGGTGCCAAGAGTCCTGGGTTCACTATTTGAAACTAAGAAATACTCCCTTCCCTCTAATTAAATATTTCTGTATGCTAATTTTATTTGTAAGCTTGACTGGATCACAGAGTGTTCAGATATTTAGATAAACATTATTTGTGAGTGTTTCTGTGAGGGTGATTCTGGGTGAGGTTAACATTAAATAAATAGACGGAGTACAGAAGATTACTCTCCCAGTGTGTGTGGACAGCACCCAGTCTGACGAGGGCTTGAATAACAGAGAGGGCTGAGGAACAGAGATGTCATCGCTCTTCTTCCTGATTGCATAGACTAAAACATCAGTCTTCCAGCTTTACACAGAGAATTAAGCCATCAGCTCCCCTGGTCCTCAGGATTTTGGACTCTTACTGAACTACGCCACTGAATTTCATGAGTCTCCAGTTAAAGATGGCAAGTCATGAGAATTACTAGTCTCCACAATTATATGAATCAATTCCCCATAATTTCTTTACATTTATATATATACATATTGATGTTTATATATAGAAATATTTATATATGTGTGTATGTGTGTGTATATATATGTGTGTGTATACACCATATTTTTCGGACTATAAGATGCACATTTTTACCACATTTTTTGCTTTAAAATTTTTCCCATTTTCCTCCTCTAAAACCTAGGTGCATCTGGGGTCCATACCATAAGACGCACCTAGGTTTTAGAGGAGGAAAATAGGAAAAAAAATTTTTGAAGCAAAAAGTACGGTAAAAAGTGCATCTTATAGTCCAAAAATATGGGGATATATTCTCCTATATATATAGGTTCTGTTTCTCTGGATAACCCTACTGTACATTTTGAACCAAGAGTCATTCTAGAGGAATGTATTGCTAAGGATGAGTTTTCTGAATCACTTCCAGGGGTCTGGAATCACCTCAATAATCTGATTAGACCTAAAGACACCATGGTTCCACTTCCATCAGTGAAGGGAAAACTGACAGTCCACGCTGTCAACCGTTTACAGATATCAAAAATATCTCCACTGGATATTCCAAATCAACCACTTTATAGGAGACAAGGAGCTATGTGACTATATCTGAAATTCTCTAACATTGTTCTGAAAACTAATGAATATGATAGGCTTGGCCCTTTTCTCCTAATGTTACTGGAAAAAGTGGTGAAAGAAAAGAATGAATTCAGGGATTTGAATTTCCAGCTTGAGTCTGAAAAAAGCCATTGACTCTTACCATGCAACTGGAGAAATTTATTGTACTGTGACTACTGAACTGATAAAAGTAGACAGTTTACATGTGAAGGAAGCATTAATAATTACTTTGGGACAACAGTTTAAAACTAAGACAGATCATCTTAGGCAAATGGCCATGTATGTCACCTTGTATGTCTCATATGAATCTTCTATGCTTCTAACCTTGCTCTAGAAGATGGTGTATAATCTTCCAAGAGAGTCATCTCCAGTTCTCCAAATCTGTCACTTCAGTGTTGTTAGCTCATAACCAGAATGGAATAAATTAGACTACACAAGTTAAGGTTAAACTCCCTGGCTGGTGTGGCTCAGTGGATTGAGTGCTGGTCTGTGAATTAAAGGGTCACTGGTTTGATTCCCAGTCAGGGCGTATGCCTGGGTTGCAGGCCAGGTCCCTGGTGTGGGGTGTGCAAGAGGCAACCACACATTGATGTTTCTTTCCCTCTCTTTCTCCCTCCCTCCCCCTCTCTCTAAAAGTAAATAAATAAAATCTTTGAAAAATAAAACAAAATTTAAAAAGGTCAAAACTAATCATAAAAAAATAATCTCAAATCTGACCATAAGCTAAAATATTGAGAATATATTATATTAAATGCCCAGACTCATGTTTAATTTCAAGTCTTCAAAAACTTGTAGGGCATTCATAGAAGGAATTTGATGACAAGTAATCAACCTAAAAAAAAAAATAAGAACTAGAGCAGTAAGTGGTTTTCAGTTGAGATGTTGCTTTTATGTGCTTGGGCAATATGGAAATAAGACATGAGAGGAAAGGAGT
Source organism: Tonatia bakeri (assembly GCA_004024845.1). NCBI lineage: Eukaryota > Metazoa > Chordata > Mammalia > Chiroptera > Phyllostomidae > Tonatia > Tonatia bakeri. The sequence continues at coordinate 131,393 of PVIA01001974.1, forward strand.
GACTATATTTACAATTCTGCCAAAGATCAAATTGTGCTCAACTGTCTGTTTTACTGACATGAAAAAAATGTCTAGTGGAGGTGGAATGAGTATGTCCGTATACAATTCACTAGTATAAATGTTCTAGAAATCACTGTTTTGAACAGAAGTTGAGCCTCCAGGCAGGGATGAGAATGTTGGTACCTGAGCTCTATCACCCTCCGGCTTCCAAGAACATTTGTATTCTGAGAACATCCTCTGCACTCTTAAAAAGGGAAGAAATACAGTGATGTGTTTACTTCCCTGCTTTAGGAAAATTAACTCCATTATTTTTGTTAGGGTTTCTTTCCCTCTAGGAATCTAATGGAAGTATTTTGCCAATTCATATAATGAGACACACCCATACTCACATATTTTTTTCTAACTAAATAAGGATATTTGATCTCTTGGAGAATATGGATTAAAGAAACAAACAAAAAGCAAACCTTCTGATGTCAACAGCATGAAAAAAATGTAGCTTCAATTTTTTATTTCCATTTCCCTAGGAAGAAAACTTCTTGTAAAAATGAAAAACAAAAGCAAAACAAAACTCCTGAGACTTTAGCTGGATATCATCCATTAAAAAAGAAATATATTAGATTTTTCCTCTATATTTACACTTTCTTAAAAGTACAAATGAAATTTCAGAGTAACGGGAATAACCACCTTAAGGATTTTTATTCTATACTAACCTTTATCCAAGATAATATCTAGAGAAAGCCAAGCCAAAGAAGCCTATTTAGTCTAACAGTAGAAGGAAAATAGCTGATCTTAAAAAAGACATACATAGCATAGTAAAATTACCCCAGTGAACATAAATATTTTCTCCCTCCCCCTTTGGATAAATATAATCACATAGTCCTGACCCCCTTTCCCGACTGCTGATGGAATATGGTTTTCCATAATGACATGTCAACTACTGGCCAAATAGGGCTCTCGGGCTAATGATGGAAGATGTGAAGCTGTAGGCCAACATCATCAGCATAATCCTCTCTTATTTTAGAAAGGCTCCTGCACTCTAAATCCAGTGATAGGGGTTAGTCTCAGATGTGCCTCAGGAAAGGATGTTATGTCTCCTGTTATACTCTGGAATGTGTGCAGTTCTCTTTAGAGTGTATTTTCTTAACTTGGTAAATACTTGGCTAACACAACTAGTGGTCAGTTGTCTCAAATACATTAAATCATCTTTTGTCTCAGAGCTTATTTTTATTACATTCTATAAAATTTGCAGTGGCTCAGTCTGACCATAGATTAAAAGTTATATATTTCAAACTCATAAAAGTTCACAAAGAATACAGAACACATTAGAATTCTGATATTTCAATGAAGCAATTAATATGTGAGAACGTGACAGTCAACTTATAGATCTACACTGAGATTTCTGATAAAAATGTGACTTTTCCTGTTTTCAATGCATATTTTCTGGAATCCAAACCCATACACAGTGAGTAACTAATCACTCCTCCCCATACCCATTAAAAAAAAATCCTAAGGAAGGACTTACAAGGAGGTAGCAAAAAAATTCTTGCAATTCTTACTCTCTATCATACACAGAATTTATATAGAAAGAACAATAGTTTTCAAAGAAACCTTTTTAACAAGAGTACTGTCTGCTCTATAGTGAGTCTAGCATCTCCATAGCCTCCCAGTGAACATATGGGTGTGTGTGTTTGTGTGAGAATGTGTGTGTATGTGTGTTGGTGGAAGTGTCTTTCTCACACCACCTAAAAACTAGTTTGAATAATGGACTTGCCTTTAAGAGAGGAGACTGACATCTCAACCCCTGGCTGGATAGTTGTTAAGACACAAAACTTCATCTAGGCCAGCGTCATGTACTAAAAATGCTGAGCAAAAACAAAAAATTCTATAGAGTTTCCAGCACTTGAAGAATTGGGTGCAACAATATATACAATTTCAAATGGGCATAGGGAACACCACAGATGCCAGTCAAACTTCAGGTGTTTGAGAGGACCCTACTGAAGAAGACTGTGTGTGGAGGGCATAGAGGTACCTCCAGCATAAAGAAGCTAAGAAGCTCTGAGGTTTTACCAGGGAGTTATATTGATCAGCCTGCCTTATGGAATTATATAATTTGAAATTATCTAGAGCTAAATTAAACTTAGCTAATTTATTTTTAAGCAGAATTTTTTATTTTTTAATTTTATTTTACAATTACTGTTTACATTCAATATTTTATTATTTATTTTTTATTAATGTTCAAATATAGTTGTCTCCATTTTCTCACTACTACCTTTCCCGGCCTCACCCACCCCCACCTCCCACCCTCAATTCTACCTCTCCTTTGGTTTTGTGCATGGGTCCTTTATATATGTTCACTGATGTCCCTTTTCCTCTTTCCCTCATTATTTCCTTTCTCCCTCCCCTCTGGTTACTTTCAGTTTGTTAATTTCAATGTCTCTGGTTATATTTTGCTTGCTTGCTTGTTTTGTTAATTAGGTTCCACTTACAGGTGAGATCATTCAGTATTTGTCTTTCACTGCCTGGCTTACTTCAGTTAACATAATGTTCTCCAGTTCTGTCCATGTTGTTGTGAAAGGTAGGAGCTCCTTTCTTTCTGCTGCATAGTATTCTATCATGTAAATGTACCACAGTTTTTTGATCTTCTCAATTTACTGAAGGGCATCTAGGTTGCTTCCAGCACTTGGCTATTGTAAATTGTGTTGCTATGAACAAAATATCCATACTACCCAAAGCAATTTATAGATTCAACACAACCCTTCTTAGAATACCAGTGGCATATTTCACAGATATAGAACAAACATTTCAAAAATTTAAATGGAACCATAAGCAACCCTGAATACCTACAGCAATTTTGAGAAAGAAGAACAAAGTAGGAGGGGTCATCATACCTGACATCAAACTATACTACAAGGCCACTGTAAACAAAACAGTCTGGTACTGGCAGAATAACAGACACACAGATCAATGGAACAAAATAGAGAGCCCAGAAATAAACCCAAGTCTTTATGGTCAATTAATATTCTGCCCCAAAGGGGATGGAAGCATAAAATGGAGCAAAAATAGCCACTTCCACAAATAGTGTTGGGAGATATGGACAGCTACATGCAAAAAAATGAAACCTGACTTACACCAACTTACACCATACACAAAATAAACTCCAACTTACACCATACACAAAAATAAACTCAAGATGGATAAAAGATTTAAATATAAGTCACGAAACCATAAAGTCCTAGAGGAGAACATAGGCAGAAAAATATCACATATTCCATGCAGTAATATTTTCACCAATACATTCCCTAGAGCAAGGAACATAAAGGAAAGAACAAACAAATGGGGCATCATCAAAATAAAAAGCTTCTACACAGCTAAAGAGAACATTAGCAAAATAAAAAGGGAACCAACTGTATGGAAAACATATTTGCCAATGATATCTGGGACAAAGGTTTGATCTCCAAAATATATAAAGAACTCACACGCCTCCACTCCAGGAAGACAAACAACCCAATTAAAAAATGGGAAAAGGACCTGAACAGACACTTCTCTAAGGAGGACTTTTACAGGGCCCAGAGACATATGAAAGGATGCTCAGCATCACTAGCTATCAGAGGGATGCAAATTAAAACTACAATGAGTTACCACTTCACACCGGTGAGAATGGCCATCATAAAGAAATCAACAAACAGTAAGTTCTGGGGATGTTTTGGAGAAAAGGGAAGCCTAGCACACTGTTGGTGGGAATGCAGACTGGCATAGCCACTGTGGAAAACAGTATGATTTTCCTCAAAAAAACACAAAAACTAAAAATGGAATTGCCTTTTCACCCAGTAATCCCACTGATGGGATTATACCCTAAGAATCTTGAAACACTAATCCAAAAGAACCTATGCACCCCAATGTTCATAGAAATTTAGCTAATTTAAATCATGGACATGAATAAGAAAAACTCCAGTAATCTGTTGCAGTGTTTCCAAATAACCAAACACATGGAAATATCAACTGGAATCACCCTCCTTTGGTTTAGCTATTTTCATGTTGTGCATGCTACAATAATATAAAATATTTCAGAGAAAAGTGTGTCCAAATGTGTTTATACCTCACAGTGCTTAACACAATATTAATAATAATATAGATACTCAATTTTTATTGATTTGGCATAGCTCAATAACCCATTATGCATTGCAGGAAGTTTTTCCTATGCCATCAGACATTTTCACAGTTGTATATTATAAAATATACAATTTACAAGGCGAGAATGACTTGTCTTAACTTACATAATGTTTTGTGAGTGTGTGATTGTGTATTTGCATTATTGCATGCATGTGTGTTTATATTAGCCTTTTGTAATCTATCATTCCTGAAGAGTTCCAATTTCTTTACATCCTGTTCTAATAATTATAATTATTTTTTCAGCTATAATAATCAAATATGAGAGTGTTGATATTTTTAATATATAAGAAGCATAATGCTTTTATTCCACGGGATTACTGAGTTGATGACATAAATGGGCTACTGTATGCAAAATGTCTGGCACAAAATATATATATTACTATTGGAAGTTGAAAAAAGAACCACAGCAATGTACTGTACATAAAGGTCAAATATAAGATATATTTAGCTCTACTTAGAGCACCAGTTTTATTTTGATCCAGTAATCAGAGGTAGGAGACAAATCCATAAAACATAAACAATTCTTGTTATCCAAGGTTGTTATGTTCTATGTACTCAATGCAAACACTGAATTAGTGAATATCAATATATTGCTCTAAGGGGAAATGCAGAGTGAGCTTCCTGCAAGCATTTAAACACATTTTCATCAATCTATCAATACACAATTTTGTGATATATATATATATATATATATATATATATATATATATATATATATAATCTATTTAAAGGCATCTTATTTAATAAATATTTTTGATTCCTTAACATTGAACTCATGGCTAACAGCAGGAGACTCATCACATGCATTTTCTCCATATGTTGCACCACAGCCTTCTTGCACTTAAGAGCACTAAATAGCACTTTAGCACTACCTTTGGCAGACATTTTAAATAACAAAATCACCAACAAAAAGCCCCAAGACATGAAGTATGTGGCACTAAGTAAACAGTGAAAAGAGTACTTGTTTATAGTATGAGACCTGGAACGAGAAGGCGCTTTGTCTGTCCTCACCTGGAGGAGTTCCTGTTAGACCATCAAATCAATCGCCATTCTGTGGCCGTCTGCAAATAACCACAAAAGTGCTTTGTTTGATTTGGGGGTTACAAATAAATTCAGCAAGTAAGTAAATGTATAAATATAAAACATGCAAGTATAGCGGATCAAATATATTTTCAAAAATACAAACTCTCTGATAGAAAAATCTGTATAAATGCTTCCCTACATGTTATTTAATGTTAGAATGTGCAGTGCTGATATACTTATGAATATCTTATGAAAATATATTTTTATTGTGTATGAAAACAGTTCCATCTGATTTTAGGATGCAATAATATCATAAATGTCAAAAATTAAGACAAATTATATTTTGATATAACCAAGCTATAGTTTTAAAATGTGTGTCAATTTTAAAAATATACAGAAAAAACTTTTCTGAAACTGGGCCTAACTCTGTAAATCTGCAAGAAGGAATGTAATAAGACATTTACTTCAAGCTATCCATCTATTACTGTTGATTTTCCTTCAGAAGTATAAAATAATTTTCGAGATCTATAAATTTAGTCATTCAATTATAAACTCAGTAAATCAGAAAATAGAAATTGAAAAAAAAGTAGTATCTGATCACTCTGCTTCTTAATTCTTACCATATGAAGGGTTCATTAAATCTGCAAAGGCCCAAAAATGTTCTTCCTGATTTGATTATTTGCTTATTTATTTGTTTTTCAATAAAACATGACTGTTGAATCTATCTTAAAGGTTACTTGAATTAACTCTCTTAATAAATAGTTGAAAATTTGAAGATGATATTTCTATGTACCAGACTGGCCTAGTGATTGATATACTTACAATTATTCTATGGAGAATAAAAAAAATTAAGTCATTATTATCTTTCTATTACTTTCAATAAACATTTGACTGTATAGTATATATAATAACAAAAAACATTTCAACACAATTACCAACAATAAAAGTAAGCACTGAAAAGTGTGGTTGAACCTACAACTTGAAAATTTGCCTAATGATCCCACCAGCTGTCCAACTATTAGTGAAAATAAATGGGTCTTATAAGTAGCTAGAAAATTCAATCACAGGAATTTAATGCTGCTGTGTGACCTGTATTATTGATACATTTCCCAGGAGGACCAAAATGAAGAATTCAGTTTGCCTAAATATTTATTACATGTCATTTTTTCCATAGACTACACCCAATTTCCTCGGGAAACTCATCTGCTACTTAGGGAATCAGAGACATATATAGAAGACTAGAATGCATGACAACAGAAGAAGTACATACAAATTATTGTAGCTATTCAGAAAGGAAGAAATGTGCCCTTGTAAATATCAAGTAATGTACAGTGATCCCTCACCTATCAGGGGAGTTATGTTCCAGAGACCCCTGCGATAGATGAAAATCTGCAAAGTAGCGGTGTTATATTTATTTTATTATTTATATGTATTTTAAGGTTTTATAAACCCTTCCCACACTCCTACAAACCTTCCCCACTCTCTTATTAACCTTTCCCACACTCTTATAAACACTTCATATGCTCTTAAACACTTTCTACACTCTTAAACCTATGTATTTTTAACAGCATATAAAATTCTATATGGGTACTCACTAGTGAGGTATACAGTTTTCCCTCACTATATCACAGTCCACTTATTGCGACTTTTTTAAAACCCGCGATACAGTGAAGCTGCCATAAGTGGAATGCGATATAGCAAGGGACGACTGTATTGTGGAGCACACATATGTGCAGTGAGCCTTAATTGGTTGGAATGATCTTTTTTGCAAGAACGTGGAGAAAAGGGAGTTCAGCTAGAGGTAAAGGTTTAACCTTGTATACAGAAGTATGCAATATGGGGGTGTTTAGGAAAAAATATCAACCTAAATAAAGAGAGGATTTATGTGACATGAGGGTGTATATGTGTGTTATGTGTGTGTACTGGGTGTGGGGCAAGATTTGTCAAAGATGTGCAATACCAGGATGAAAAGTACACACTTAAATCAGGAAAAAGGAAACCTTTTCAACAGGAAAATAATATGATCTATGGGAACTATATCTTAAAATTATTTGTCATGGAACAGGTTATAGGCAAGTTTAGACGAGAGATGTAAAAGAGTGAGGAGACAAGTTTTAGTGCCTTAGTAGATACTGTATGCTTTACATCTATTTTCCCATTGGATGACCCTAAATAATCCTTTTCAAGGGTTGCAACAGTTACTCCTATTTTAGAAAGACTTGAAGACTTTAGGTAAATTGCTGAAAGTAAAAGAACTGGTAAATGATGAGCTAAAATATAAACTATAGTCTGCTTGGCTAAAGACCACAGAATGACACTGTTGGTCAAATGATTCAGTATATCAATGAAAAAGAAATATTTTGTGAGTATAGTTCTTTGAATATGTTCATTTCCTATCCTGAAGGAAATCTGTAATCAATTCATCTTGAAAAATCTTTTTGCATGCTCTTCTGATCTATAGAATCGCAGGACATGTTCCCAACAAAATTAGTGACTTTGTAAGATCTCTGCAGGTTTCACACACTTAGATACAGTTAAAGATTTTATACTACAATTCTTTTCAAAAACTCTGTTTATCTACTTTGTCTTTATCTTTATAAATGAGTAATTTCTAAGAAGTTCTTACATTTGACCTCCTTCCATCTTTCAGTCATAAGAATCCTAGAGAAATACTCCAATGGGCAGTTTGGACTCGAATTGAATTTCACTTCACCACAATTCAATGTGGGATTCAAACAAAATTGGGATAAATGCTCACACGGAAAAGAAAACAAACAAACAACTAGCAAATGTTTTTAAATTTTATAATGCTATGATCACTCAAATATAAAAGTAATACTTTGTTGAAAATCCCAACATATTGTATGAAGTTGAACTTTGAGGCATGATACAGCTTACTCATTCACAGCATGGATGTCAGAGCTGGGATGTCTGGGTTTGAATATCTGTATGACCTTGGGAAGCCATGTATCCTATGTGTGCCACCAATGGAATAAGAATAATAACAGTACAGCCTTCACACTGTCTGTATTAAGTATGTAAATGTAGACTGGTTGATTATCAGTCTATATTTATAGCCTGTTACTATAATCACAATTAGTAAATGCTGTATAAATATTTATGATTTCCCATTATCATTTTAAGTTTTAAGGTATCTGATTAGCCTGGGCCTTTCAATTTAAGTAATAATAACAATAATCACAAAAATTTACATTCCAAGTTAGAAAGGTGGGGCTGTGTTAGTGTCTGCAGAGAAACTGTATGTTAGTCTTTGTAGCATGTGTATGAGCCAGTGCCTGAGGGAGAGGCAGGATGACCCAGAAACAAATTCCCCCACAAAGGAGCCTGCATCTTACATCAAGCACATAAGCTAAAAGATCCAGCACTGAAGGCCACGGGGAAAAAAATCACATGCCCTTAGTTTACTCCTTGTTCTCAGACTTTTTTTTTTTTTTATTCAGCAGGTTAGAATTTTAAAATCCCATCAAAATCTGCTCATTCAGAGAAAACTGAAAAATCACTATAAGTTATAACACCTCCAGCTCAGGCCTTCAACAGACTAAAGGAGGAAATGCAGTTATATTTCTTGGTATTTTGCTATAAAAATTCTTCTCTAGTCTCAAATGTTTAAGTACAAGTAATTTCAAATGGAACTATCTAGCAAAGGAGTTGCAATGCAGAGGTAACATCTGTTGAAACACTTCTATTCTGAACAGAGTTATCTAATTATTTTATTATTTCTTTATTAGTATACCTCTTTTATTTATTAGTAAAATCTGGAGAACAATAAAGAGTCATTTTATCTGGGAGATATATGTTTATATTACCACTTTCTCTTTAAAATATCCAAAATTTTTGGGAGAAAATTTTTAATCTTTAAAATGAGAATTATAAAAAAGTCTTTAGCCCTGGCTGGCGTAGCTCAGTGGATTGAGCGCGGGCTTGCGAACCAAAGCATCACAGGTTCGATTCCCAGTCAGGACACATGCCTGGGTTGCAGGCCATGGCCCTCAGCAACCGCACATTGATGTTTCTCTCTATCTCTCTCTCTTTCTCCCTCCCTTCCCTCTCTAAAAATAAATAAATAAATAACTTTTTTTAAAAGTCTTTAAAATAATATGCTGACCCATAGGTAAAGCAAAATATGTAGTAGTCTACAGTAATTTTAAATAGGAAACACTAGTTGAAGAGGTGTCCTGTCAAAGGTGATAAAAACCTTGTTCAATTATTGCTAAAAGAGATGATTACATTAACAAAAATATTATAGTATGCAGAATTTGAAAACATAAAGATAGAACTTCTAATCATTGGAGTTTTCTCACAGTTGGACAAAACTAGCTGGACTTTACTGAACACTTACTATGTACCGCATTTGTGTTAAATGCTTTGTCATAGCCCTGGCTGGCATAGCTCAGTGGATTGAGCGTGGGCTGCGAACCAAAGCATCACAGGTTCAATTCCCAGTCAGGGCACATGCTTGGCTTGCAGGCCACAGCCCCCAGCAACCACACATTGATGTTTCTTTCTCTCTCTCTTTCTCCCTTCCTTCCCTCTCTAAAAATAAATAAATAAAATCTTAAAAAAATGCTTTGTCATTATCTTGCTTCTTCTGAACAACCTATAGAGAAAGGAATACATTATCTTCATTTAAAACAAAACAAAACAAAAACTAAGGCTGTAAAGTAAGTAAACTTGTCCAAATATCATATGGTTTTAACAGTTAATTTGCCATGGAACCTATATTTTGAAGTAGGCTGATTTCAAGGCTAAACAAATAACATGACTTTGTTTCTGAGAGCTTAGAATTGATGTAACTGATATGTTAGGCAGAAAAGGGTCACTGAAATTTTCTGAAATGACAGATTGCAATAGAGAAGAGATTGTTCTGGAAGGTCAGTGTACAGAAATATCTGAGTGGGAGAAGAGAATAAGAGAGAGGGAAACACCTTGGGGTCAGGTTGGGCATTGTCAAGGCTGTGTGATGATGTAGGATTGAGGGAACACTGAATAACGACACTGTATATGTCTATGAAATTTTGATAACACCTCCTCACAACAACCTTATGGGATAAGTATATTGTTATCCTCACTTTACAGATAAAGAACATAAAGCATTTTTAAAAATTCAGTAATTATTCAAAGCTCACAGATAATAAGAGATGAAGCTGGGATGTAAAGCCAAGCTTAACTGATTCTATGGTCTATGTAAACATCAAGCTATATCAATCATATTATTTTTGTATATAAACTGTTCTGAGTCCTACAACATCTTTATAAGGTGCCTTAGGATTTGGAGGGCTTCCGGTCAAAATGGAAGCATAGGTAAACATGGCTAGCTTTCTCACACAACCACATCAAAATTATAACTAAACTATAGAACCATACTCAGAACTATCAGAAATTGAGTTGAATGAAAGTCTGGCAACTACAGAATTGAAGAAACCATATCCATCCAGACTGGTGGGGACAGAGATGCAAAAAAGGCTGGTACCATGTCCACACATGGTAGATAAAATTTCAGGAGGGATATCTCAGAAGCCAAGAGTCCCAGCCCCATACCAGGCCTCCCAGCCCAGGGTCACAGTGCCAGGAAGGTAAGACCCCATAACATAGTTTCTTCTACTGACTCAATCCCTCCTGGCTTTTAGAGCCAGAAACTCCAGAAGTTTCTTCTATGGAGTTAGCAGTTCCTCTTGCAGAAACCACATATGAACTTACTCAGTCTTACTTTCTCTGAGCTCCAGCACCAGGGTAGTAGCATGAAAAGCCCCAGTGGCATACAGGGAGGAACTGAAGTGTCTGGCATCAAGGAAGGAGCTGGGGGAAAGCTTTCTCCCAGACAGGAAGGTGGGCACAAGCTATTGTCTCTTTACTGAACCCTCCCCCCACAGAGCCATGGAGATGGTAGACTGGTACCATATCTGAGACTACATCAACCTGGTTAATACTGTTTGCTCCACCCTGGAGATCCCCTGAGACACTATCCCACACAATGTATACAAGGCCCACCCAAGCTGTTAACACTGACTTTTCCATATGAATGGCTGGTCTTGTCTCATGTTTCACAATATCCTAAATCTTCTCAAAGAAGCAACAGTTGGCCTTCACGAGCCTTTAGCCCCATATTTCTTGCTCAGTGGCTTCAGGACCAGCACTAGCAGAAGCCAGCCTGGATTCACAGCTTGGCTTCACCTGGGAATCTCCAAGCCCAGAAAAAGTAACAGCCATCTCAGATTGCTTTATAGCTCATGCAGGGGGGCCCCAGGCAGAATGCAAGTGGGGGTTAACCTTGGCCTGCACTTCCCAGGAAATCGCAGAGCCTGCATACCCAGTAGACAGCTACAGGCCACATAGGAGCACCACCACCCTGCCCCTGCACAGCTGATCCTCCATGGAAGGTGGATATTGGTATTCAGTGGTCACAGCCAGTCCTTGCAGCTGACTGGCCTAGGTAAATCCCTCCCATTGACCTGCCAATAGCAATCAAGGCTCAACTACAAGAGGAGTGTGTACTTGGCCCACATGAAGGGCATACTTCTAGTACTCAGCTTGGGTTATAGGGGAGGCTGTGCCACTGGACCCTACAGGACAGCTACTACATTAGGCCACACTATCAGGAGAGGGTGTCATAGCAACTCTACCTAATACATAGACGCAAACACAGGCAGGCTGCCAAAATGAGGAGATAAAGAAGCATGGACCAAATGAAAGAACAGATCAAAATCCAGGAAAACAAACAAAATGGAGATAAGTAATCTATCAGATTCAGAATTCAAAACACTGGTTATAATGATGCCCAAGAAACTTAGTGAGGACCTCAAAGTGTAAAATAAGATCCAGTCAGAAATGAAAAATTCAGTAACTGAAATAAATAAAAATGTAAAGGGAATCAACAGCAGAGTGGATGAAGCTGAGAATCAAATCAATGATTTGGAACATAAGGAAGAAAAAAATAACCAATTTAAACAACAAGAAGAAAAAAGAAATAAAAAAAAATGAGGACACTGTAAGCAACCTCTGGGACAACTTCAAGTGATCCAAAATTCATATCATAGGGGATGCCAGAAGGAGATGAATAAAAGCAAGATACTGGAAATCTATTTGAAAAAATGATGGAAAACTTCCCTAATGTGGTGAAGGAAATAGACATGCAAGTCCAGAAAGCACAGAGATTCCCAAACAAGATGGATGCAAAGAGGCCCACTCCAAGACACATCATAATTAAAATGCCAAAGGTTAAAGATAAAGATAGAATCTTAAAAGTAGCAAGAGAAAAGTAGAAAGTTACCTACAGGAAACTCTCATAAGATTGTCAACTGATTTCTCAAAAGAAACTTTGCAGGTTATAAAAGATTGGCAAGAAATATTCAAAGTCATGAAAAGCAAGAACCTACAACCAAGATTGCTCTACCCAGCAAAGCTATAATTTAGAATAGCAGAGTAGATAAAGAGCTTCCCAGACAAGAAAAAACTAAAGGAGTTCATTATCACTAAACCATTATTATACAAAATGTTATAGGGACTTATTAAAGAAAAAGAAGATCAAATCTATGAACAACAAAATGGCAGTAAGTACATATCTATCAACAATTGAAATCTAAAAAAAAAACAAACTAAGCTACCAAGAAGAACAAAGATACAATTGTGGATATGGAGAGTGTTTTGATGGTTGCCAGATGGGATGATAGGTATAGGGTAACTGGTGAAGAGGCAAGGGTATTAAAAAGTACAGAAGTAGTTACAGAATAGCCATGGGGATATAAAGTACAGAATAGGAAATGGAGTAGCCAAAGAACTTCTATGCATGACTGGTGGACATGAACAATGGTAGGGGGGTTGCATGGAGGGGGGACAAAGGAGGATATGTCAGGATAACTGTAATAGCATAATCAATAAAATATAATTTAAAAAGACTTAGGTTAAAAGACAACTCAATGTCATGTAATTGGGATTCAAACCTAGACTTGTTTATAATGATGGATCAAGTTACATAAAATATGCGATTGAAGTAAACTACCTTCAAAGCAAATGACAGAGCTGAGAATTTATCTAAACTCTGCTTTATGAATTGTCAGTTTCAGTTCTAAGATTTAAAATTCCTTCGGGATGATTTTAATAATAAAAGAGTTGGGTTTTTTGTTGATTTTTTCCTTTTGACCATTTTCTATTTATTATCTTGAAGTTTTCAGGAATTCCTTATTGTGGAGTCACTGAAAGTAGATTTTCTGAAATAATGGAATTAATCAGCATTTGATTTTTTATGCAGTTTTTTCAAAAGAGAAAAAAATCATGTCATAAAAACTATACTGTCTCTCATGTTGTTTTTCTATGAATTACAATAAGGATTTCTATCCAAGAAGTTGCAATGCCTAAACTAGTTTAGCTCAGACTGTATATGTCCATGCTATCTTTAACACACTGAAGAATGAAATAACCATGCCATAGTATAGCAAGACCCAGAATCATTGTTCATGAGTTTATATAAGTGATAGAGAGATTAGAGACTAAGGGTAAGTCAGTATTACAAAAAAGAAAAATGACAACATTTCTGCTTCTTGGAGATTGGTGCTTGACATCTTGAGCTTTTCTTCATTTTTCCCCTGATTTAGAGGTTGCACAGCCATTTGTCCAAGCACCCCATGCTGTGGCTGATGGGCTGACATGTCCTTCCTTCAGATAATAATTGGTTTTGGCTTCCTGCCTGCTGACAGCTGCAAGCACAATTTAGAATTGGACTCCAGCAGTTGACTCCAAGTTTCCTTGATTTACTTTTTCCCAGAACAGTAGAATTTTTTGTTGTTATTCCTAAACTCATATTTCAAATAGTACATTGCAAGGTTAACCAGTTTTAGCTCATAACTTTTAAGTCCCGTTGAACATTATAGAAGGGCTATAAAACAACACATGTATAAAAAAAGATATTATGATTACTTTCCATAAATTAGCAGTACTTCTAAATTTCTACTGGGCATGAAAAACACTCTAAAGTTGTTCCTTGCCCTTGTCAGAACTACAGCAGTTATCACAATGGATCGTGACACTCTGGATTTCTTGAGTTTAAACTTGACAGTCTTATCCAGGTGCTAATTCTGGGTCTATTTATTATCCTTGTTCAAGTTCATGCTAGAAAACCCAACACAAATAACAGACATGACACGACTAATCTGAAAAACCTCAAGTTCTAGGATCTGGGAGGAAGGGTTTGATGTACAATTACAACCATACAGAATCATTAATTTTTATATTAACATAGTCTTTCTCTTTATGCCAAAGCCAAAAAGTCCTAATGATTCTTCCTGCAAAATTACCCATAGGTATATGTGTTTATTTCTGGACTCTCAATCCTATTGCATTGATTTATACAACTATCCTTATGCAAGCACTACCCTTTTGATAACAGTAGCTTGTTAGTAACCTTTGAAATTAAGAACTGTTAGTCACCCCCTCTAACTTCAATCTTTTCTCAAGGTCATTTTGGCTATCTTGGGCCCATGCCTTTTTACAACAATTTTAGGATCAGCTTGTCAATTTTTACACAAAAGCAGGTCAGGATTTGATAGTGACAAGTGTGTATATTTTCCTTTTCTTAGATTGTTACAAATATGTATAACTTTCCAAGTATATTTTGCATTCATATTCATGAGGTATATTGGTCTGCCTTATCCTTTGCTTTAATTGATTCTGTCAAGTTTTGGTATCATACTCATTAGGGCCTCATAAAACCTAGTGGGATATAACCCATCTCTTCTATTTTTTTGATATTATATCAGATTGGTAATGTTTCTTACTTTAAATATGTAATAAAATTTACCAATGAAACCATCTGATCTCTGAGCTTCTGTTTTTTTTCTAAAGATACTTTATCTTTATGCTGTGATTCATATTATCAGTTTTCTTTATGAACCATTATTAGGAAGAAGTGAATATCTCCCCAAGCCACTGCTTCTTGGAGTTGCCATTGTCTCACCTCATCAAGACGTCAAAGGACACCACGGAACCCCCAAAATCTCCTGTTCTCTGAAGCCCCACTGAAAAGAAGAAGCACCAATGTGAGGGCTATTTAAATTCCCAGGCTCTGGGTCCTCAGGAGAGGTATTTTCCCTCATGTCCAGGAATTGGTCATAGAGCAGGGCACTAGAGTCAGCCCCTGCCAGATCCAGGAAGAGGGTGAATGAAGGTCCTTGGAGCTTTCTTTATAGAAAAATTTTGACAACATGTTCAAAATACTAATACATATGGGGTTACTCTGTTTTTATATTTCATCCTGATTTTGTAAGTTTTTATTTTTCAGGGGATTTATCCATTGCATTTAAGTTTAAATAAATCAGCATAAAGCTTTTGTATTCTCTTATTATCCTTTTCATATCACTATGCTCTGTTGTGCTGTCCCATTTTATCTGTGATAAAGATAATTTATGGCCTGAACCTTACATCAATGTTTCTAAGGCTTTTATTAATTTTATTTAGTAATAAAAATGTTTAGTTTTGTTAATTTTCTCTATTGGTAATCTGTTCTTTAGGTTATCTATTTCCTTTTTCCTTTATTATTTCCTCCCTTCTCATTTGCCTTTAACTTGCTTAATTTTTCAAACTTCATTGTAGAAGTTTAGATAATTCATTTTAAAGCTTTTTTTATTTCTCATTATGCTAACATTTTAAGAGTTTCCTTTAAATACTATTTTATCCAAGATTACTCTATTCAGCAAAGCTTTCATTTAGAATGGAAGGGCAGATAAAGTGCTTCTCAGATAAAGTCAAGGTAAAGGAGTTCATCATTACCAAGCCCTTATTATATGAAATGTTGAAGGGACTTTTCTAAGAAAAAGAAGATAAAAAACACGTATAGTAAAATGACAGCAAACTCACAATTACTAACAACCACACCTAAAGCAAAAACAAAAACTAACTAAACAAACAACTAGAACAGGAACAGAACCACAGAAATGGAGATCACATGAAGGGTTAGCAACAGGGGAATAGGAGGAAGAGAGAGGGGGAAAAGGTACAGAGAATAAGCAGCATAGATGGTAGGTAGAAAACAGACAGGGGGAGAGCAAGAATAGTATGGGAAATGTAGAAACTAAAGAACTTATGACACATGGACATGAACTAAAGGGGGGAATGTGGGTGGGAGAGGGTGTGCAGGGGGGAGGGGAGTGAAGGGGGGAAATGGGACAACTGTAATAGCACAATCAATAAAATATATTTAAAAAATACTAGTTTATCAGCACCTCCAACCTTTTGCTATGTTACATTTTTTCTTTAATTTGATTCAAAATATTTCCAAGCCATTAGTTATCCAGGCATGTTACTTAATTCTCAATTATCTGAAATTTTATATTTATTTATTTTTTTATTTCTAATTTAATTATATTAATTGATCAGAGATCATACTCTGTATGTTTTCAAATTTTGAAATTTAATTCAAAAATATACCAATGCCTATTTCATGAGAAAGATACTCTCTTAAAAACTCTGCACTTTTATCAAAATCCACATATGACATTGACACAATAATATTATCTAATCTTAAAACTATATTTATTTTTTACCAGTTATCACACTTATGTCCTGTAAAACCAAAAACAAACAAACAAACAAAACCTAGATGCAGTTTTCATCTGGGAGCCCATATTGTATTTTGAGTATACGGAACCTCATTCTTTAATCTGGAACATTTCTCAGTTTTTGTTTTTTTCTTTCATAACCTAGGCATTTCTAAGGAGTGCAGTACTGAATTTGTAGAATATGACCAAATTGTACTTTTCTGATATTTCTCATGACTGAATTCGAATTATGCATTTTGAATAAGGAATACCAAAAAGTGATGCTGTTTTCAGGACATCCCATCTACAGGGTATGTCCACTTTATTGTATTACTGGATTTTTAAAAAATCCTTCACATTCAGTAAAATTTGTATGTCTTGTTGTCCCTAATTCTTGAGTTTTCTTATTCATTACTATTAGGTTTTTAGGCCCCATTTATTATCTGACCTACTGGAATACTGTTCTAATTGATCTTATAATTACCATTCTCCTCTCTTACTTCAGACTAATCTGACTAAAACATAATATGAATGATTGTTGTCCTCAGCTCTCAAATTTTCAAGGGGTACCTAGTTATATGAGCTTTCAAAGCCTTTCATGATTTCTAGATATATCACACTAGGCTCATTTTTCATAATTTAAATGATCATATATTTATTTTACATTTATTATTTACTTCTGTATAAAATTATTTGAGAATTATCCTTTTCTTTTCAACCCATACAACTCCTTCCTTACCCACTAAAAAACTCTCCATGAGCTTTTCACATTATGCATTTAATTACGTCTAGAATAAACTTGCTACCAATTTCATTTACTGAAATCTGAGTCATTTCTGTAGACCTATTTCAATTACTACCTTTATAATAAAGCTGTTAAAAAATTTGTCTATCACAGTGTCAGAATATTTTATAATAGTTAATTTATAATACTATTATTCAATCAATCAAGTCTTGTTGGGCTTAGGAACACAGAATGCATAAAATTAGTGGTTAAGAGAATGGGACCTGAAGTCAAATTGCCTGTGTCCAATCTCAGGACTACCAGCTTTAACTATATAATTGTGACAGCTCCTTCACTTCTCTGTGCTTCAGAAGTTACCTAACATATGAACACATATTATAAGGATTAGGTTAAAAAATCTTACAACAGAATAAATGCTCAGTAAAAGTGAACTTTATCATTTTTTTATTATGGTTCTGCCTTCTTAATATCATATTTACATGCTGTATCTTTACTATGACTTTCTCTCTTTGCTTTTCTGTTCTGACCTTCTTATTTGAAAATATATTCTCAGGGTACTTTCCTGAACCTCTTGCTGCCCCAGTTACACTCCAACCTTTACTGATGTTGCTATGGTCTTTCTCAAGTACAAATTGTCCTGCTTCTCAAGTAAGTACTCTCTGGTTTAAAAGCTTTCGTATCATTCACATGTGTCATAGGATAATATTACATATCCTTAGCATGACTTAATATTCTTGTTTTCACTTTGCTTTTGCTCTGTAATTATAGCACAGTTGTCAGATTCCTGAATTTTCTAAGATGTTTCACAATACCTATCACTTCTTATGGATAGGCCTTTTTGTGCACTGTCAGTTTAGAGATATTTTCTCTATCCTTCTATCCTACCAAATCCAATGGATGAATCCTGCCCACATTCCAAGTTTCTCTGAAATATCATCTTCCTGATAATTTCCTCTGAACTATGTGAAGCCAATCACATCTGCATTCCATACCTCACTCCGACTGAAAACAGAGAACCTATTACTTTACTGTTCACTTATCTATCCATCTTTATTAGCCAGTCATACACTTGAAGATGAGAACTGCATTCAACTCAACTTTTTACCCTTGTTTCTTAGTATACTTAGTATGATGGTTTGAATTGAAAGCTCGGAAAGTGTGTTCTGAATGAATAAATAGTAAGATATTGTAATCAATAATTGCCGTTTTTTTCCATCAGGATGGACTTAAGAAATCTGATTTTCCTTTGCTCAGAGGGGGACATGCTTGATAGCTTCACTTCAAGATTCAGGTTGTTTAAGTGCCTAGGTCTAGAATATCACCAATTTTCATAGAAGAAGGGGGAGCATGGTGAAATATATAAGGAAGTTTAAAGAATGTCACTAGAAGTGACAGCCATCACTGCTGCTCACATGTCACTGGAAATGCAATTCTACTATGTCCCAAAAGGAAGAGAGCTAGAATATTGTAGAACAGAACTACTCATCACAAAATCATCACCCACCACATTAGACCATGTGCTCCTTAACAGTATAAAATACATTCTATTAATCTGTGGGCAAAAATATCCACTTTTTAAAATGTTGCCCACTTAATTTAAGCAGTAAATATTGTTAATATAAGTGAGTAAATCATCTCATATTGATCTTAAATAGTAATGCAAATATTGGTGGTGATTTCAGAAAAAACATATCAATAAAGTAAACTAGTTCAGAAGGCTTCATTTAACTAAAATGTTTTGTTGACTCATTTCATATTGATTTGCCATTTTCTTAAATCTCAACAGTTCCAACCTAGAAAACATTAATTATTATCTGGAACCTCTTCCCTAGAGTGTAATAAAAATAAAACTTGGGATTTTGCCGAAACTCTTCCTGTTATTGTTCTATTTTTAAATTGTTTAACTCACTATGGAAGAACACTGTCATTTACAGACATTAATCATGTGAGGTAGTTTAACAGCGCTTTCTTTTTTTATGTATAATTAGGTGTCATATTTTTACACCATGCTAATTTTCTTCATTGTATATGTTTTAATCCTTTTCCATCCTCACTGAACATAAACTTTCCTCTGAGCTAATATAACCTTTGTGAATTCAACTATGTATCTGCAGAAAAATTACTGTTAATGAATTCCAATTTTGGATTCCTTCCAATGGTTGTCAGGCCTATATTATAGGCCCCAATGAATGAGTCATGAGTGGTAGAACATTATTAAAAATGGTATGAAAGATATTTCAAAGTATTAAGCTTAAACATTGATGATGTATAATTACTGTGTTGTAACAACAATCTTCCTGATTTAAAACTCTAAAGATTTTTAAGTTTTCCACAGGATATTAAAAATACAATAAAAGAAGAAAATTGCAAAATTTTTCTTAAATGTCACATGTGAGATTCCTATGTTAAAACACAGTCATGCAAGGAAGAAAAGTATCTAAACATTTTTACCCAAGTGAACAAGGTTCCATAAGATTCTCTTCCTTCTGATATTTTATTTCAGTAATTTAAAATTAAAAGGACATAGCTGTTACATAATTTCCAATCCTTGTGCTGAAATACTCAGGCTACACACAAAACCAGTGATAACATAAAGAACATTACGAATTTTGTTTCTTTGCATTTTTACTTTTTAACTATTTAGAGGTAAGTTATAGGTGGTTCAGTCCAGGTAAAAATAGGATATTAAAAAGTCCCTTATTCTTTCCTAATAGGGTTCTGTTCCCCATTCAACAACATGAGTACTTCCTTTCTTCCTGGGGTCAAAATGGAAGAACAATAACATAACACAAACAATACGCTTGAACAAAGAGACACAGATGAAATTTACCTCTCAATATTCAGTGAGCATATATTATTTTGAAGCAAACATGGGTATTCAGAAACACCAACTTTAGTAGTCCAAAATTAAACTCATTAAATTTTAATTAACATTGCACAGAATATATTCTCCAAATACAATTTATTAAAACTGAAAACCACAGGTAAGAACATCAAGTTTGTAAATCCCAATGTATTGGAAACTATGAGTTGTTTTAAAAAGTACCTTCCAAATTAAAAATAAAAACATGACAGAGGTTAAAATATGGTTAGGATTAAACATGAAGGGAAACCTCTTCAAAACAAAATCTGTGAGACAGAATTAATTTTTTACATTATACATTACATACAAAATCACTCTTATCAGAAAATAAATTATTAAAAATAAGAATGAAGAGCTAAGTATTTTTCTAGAGCAACTGGACAAATGTCAAAATCAATAAAAAGGAAAATAATAAGGAAGCTTGTATAAAAGTAGGAACAAAAATATATAATATTTAATAAAGAGAGTAAAGAAACTGAGTCTTTGAAAAGATTAATAATCAATAACATAGAAAAGTATCTTATCAAAATTGATCAATACAAAATATAAAATATGCAATGAATAAATACATAAAAAGGACAAATCCAGAGGGAACAATTTGACAGAGAAGTAAAATATCACCAACTACACAGTAATAAAATTGGTATTATTTGGCCAAATAGATACATTTCTGGAAGAGAAAAACATAGCTGGACTCATAAGAAGAATTAGACACTTTCAAAGAGAGATTGATAATCTTTAAAGAAATTGAAATAATACCTCTCTACCTCAGATATAACATGCAGATAATTTTTCAAGGATATTTTTCTCAAACATTCAAGAAATAGAAGCTCTGTACTACAGAGGGTATTTCAGAGTGTATAAAAGAAATGGGAAGTTGATCCATTTATTTTAAAAGATTCAAAATAAAATTATGAGCCAATCAGTCTCATTCTAACAGATGTAACCATTCTTAAAAAAGAGCATTTATAAACTCTAACTGCATAGTACATCAGTATCAAAACAGTTTCATATCAGAAATACAAGAAAATTTAGCATCAGATGTTTACCAATAGAAATAATATTAATAATATAAAAGATAACATCTTATGATTATCTGACATTTTTCAGAAATATATACTATGATATTAGTTCTTTTTCTATCAATTTTCAGGGAATTAAATATTAAGAAAACTTAATGAACTGATAAAACAATTGATAGAGCAAAAATCCTAAAGTTAATAGAAAAGTAAACTTATTTCTATTAGTATTCAGCAATGCTATGGTCTGAGTATTTGTTCCCTCTAATTCCTATGTTGAAACCCTAACCCTACAGGACACAGCTTCAGTAGGTGCAGCCTTGTGAGGTCCTTAAATCATGAGACTGGAACCTGACAAAAGAGGCTCCAGCAAGATCCGTGTCCCCTTTTACTGACAGCATGTGAGTACACATAGAGAAAATGTCTTCTGTGAGTCAGAAGGTGGCCCTCACCTGACCATAACGATACCCCACTCTCAGGTGTCCAGGTGCAGAATGGTGAGCAGGATCCTTGTGCTGTTTATAAGTCACACAGTCTGTGGCGTTTTGTTACAGTGACCCAAATGCCCAGGGCCGTGACAAGAAGGCACACGTAAGTACATGAATCTACTTTAAAACCAAGAGTGGCGAAAGCTAATACAGTGAACTCTATTCCTTCCCAAGTAATCTATAAATTCAATGCGATGCCTATACAAAGCTTAGTGTTTTTAACTAAGTAAAACAAATTTATGAAGAAACAAAGTTCTATAAAGAACTAAATCAAGTTTAAAAAAGAACAAAGAGGAAGAACATATTCTATTAAATATTTAAACTCATTCTGACACAACCAAATTTTTATAGATATGTGATGTTGGTTAAGGAACAGAAAAGTAAAAGGATGGAACAGACAATATATGGAAATTTTATGTATGATAAAGGTAATATCAACAAACTATGTGGAAATAATGCATGGATTAGTCGATGGTATTAGGGAAAAACTGGCCTACGTCTTTATGACATATATAAAAATAATTAGTTTGGTACTTTATATTATTTGTAAACTGTAGTCCTAATGTATCAATGAAAACTAACACCTTTTAGAGATGAATTAAAGCCAGAAAATTATTAAGCTATGAAAGTGTTGTGGGGGGACTACTAGCAACAAAAATAGGAGACTATAGCTTTGAGCAAAGCGGAAGGTCGTCTTGAAGAATACGCAAAAAGGTACATTTACACAATGGAATACTATGCAGCAGAACGAAAGAAGGGATTCCTACCTTTTCCAACAGAATGGATGGAACTTGAGAATATTATGCTAACTGAAATAAGCCTGTCAGTGAAAGACAAATACATATGATCTCTCAATATGATCTAATGAACAAAATAAACTCACAAGCAAAATAGAACCAGAGACATGCAAACATGGAAGAGGCTGACAGCTGCCAGAGCACAAGAGGGAGAGAAATAATGGTGCAAAGAAGAAGGAAGGACTAGCCAAAGAACATGTATGAATGGTATGTGGACTTGGACAATGGTGTGGGGATTGACTGTGGGAGTGGGTGGTGGGCTTGGTGGAGTATGGAAAAGTGGGAAAAATTGGAACAACTGTAATAGAATAACAACAATAAAAAATTAAATTTAAAAGCAAAAAATATGCAAAAAGCACAAAACAAAACAAAATGTTGATGTATGTAAACTACGTAAGTAAGGATTTCAGTTCAATTAGGGGGCACTACAAAGTCAAGAGATAACTGCCAGCTTGAAAAAAATTTATAAAACTAAACCAATGAAGGATTTATATCTATTAAATTAAATTATATGGCATTGCCATCTCAGTTAGAGTCCACTCAGCAACCACTCACACACAAAAAGGCAAAAATTAGAAAGCAGCATAACATTCGGTATTAGCTAGGATGTACAGAGCAAGAAACAAAGTTTTACTGGCAGGAGTGAAACTGTATTGGTAAAGGCATTCTGGAAAGTCTGACTGAAATTTAGGATACATATACAAAATGAATCAGTGATATTTCTACTGGGTGTAAGTGCTAGAAAAATCCTACAAAAGTATATGTAAGAACAGGTACTGATAAATAATATCATCAAGACACTGTAATGGCAGAGAGTTTGATGAAACTTAGTTTTCCATAGCTAGGAAATGGATAAATAATTAAATATGGTAGATATATATTATGTAATACTTCTGTAAAATACAACAGTAGAAATAAAAAGTACATGCAGCAATATTGATGGAGCTTAAAAATAAAGAGCTGAATAAGCAAAGTAGGGAAGTAAATAATTTTTTTACATAATACTATTCACTATTAAATGTAAAATACTGAAATTGATCAACAACATATAATTACAAATTACCTAGTATACAAGATGTACTCCTATGCAAAGCACTTTTGCAAACCATTTGAGTGATTTAATCTCAGTAGACTGGGTAATTCCTAGGAACCCTTTCATTTAGAAAAAATTAAATTGAGTAGGCAAATTTTCACTGAGAAAAACTACATTGAATGGATAATATTTTTAGATGTCTGATTAAAGGTATTAGAGGGATGCCAAGGCAGAAAAGGATTATGGTGCCTAGAATTTGGTAGCTCATAGACAGCTAATAGTATAATCAAATAATCAAATGGACAAACGGCTAGGAGTACAAAAATTGAGATTTAAAACTTTAGAAGTGTTTGCATACAGGATTGAAGATTTCATTCTATGTTTTGGAGAAGGAGCTCTGGTCACCCCAGGTTGGCATGATCCCAAGCAAGCGTCAATCTGCTCCAAGAAATTCCAGAGAGCTATCTCCCAAAGGATACAGGGCTACAGACTGGGGAACTATGTATGCTGTCCCTAGGCCAGGTGAATCTGCAAAGACAACAAGATTTTCAAACAAGTCACAACCACAGTGGTTACTCCTCAGTGTAATCCTGCAATTACAGGAAGCAGGCTTTGAAAATTTCGGTAGCTCCATGCATCGAGGGGTATTCTAAACAGCACTCAGATTATTCTAACAAAATTTCTCAGTAACAGCAAAAAGTTACACTAAAATCTTACCAAATGGATCCTAAATAGAAAATGAAATGTCTCCGCTAAAATCTAACCAAAGTCCTCTTCTCCCATCTAGTGACAAATTTAGATAATGCAGACTTGAATTGATGTGACTGTTAAGTACAGACTGTTTTATAAAGTAGGATAACATGATGCTTTAAAAGTTCAACCAAGAAGGATGCAGAGATGTCACAATAATTTTGTCTCTAAAATACACAATTATAATCAATTCTCAGCAAATGTTTGTCTAACAAATGGATAGCCCAGAAGTTGTTTACAACATATCACTGAAAATGTCTGCAGGAACCACAAAGACCTTATTTGGAGAAACAAATTTGGAATTCCAATGTAATATACACATTTTCTTTTCAATCAGTTATTCATATCTTATTATTTTATCCTATTTTATTATTTTTACTCATATTATTTCATCTTTCTTTTTTAAATAAAGGTCTTGCTGAAGATAAACTCTGTGTGGAAGAGTCTAGTTGATTGTTCTCAAATAAACTAAATGTAAAGCTTTCTTGACAAATTTCTATTGCTCTTGTCAATTCTACCATATCTTCTGAATCTCTATGAAAATGAGAGTCTTGGTGCAGAATTGAAACTTTGTCCAAACAGTCACTCTAATTAAGTGCAGCCATTTGATCTAACAATTCCCTATCATTAAATAATAAATAATGTGTACTATCATTAATATAAATATGTAAGGATACTTTTCATAATGGTTTTGTAATTACTAAAAGTTAAATAATCAGTAGATAGTAAACAAATTAGATTTTCCATATAATTAATAAAGTCATAGAAATGTATATTTTATATAACATGAGAAATTTTGATATGTATAAGCATACATCAAAATATATGTATGGAAAACATGTTTATGCATATAAAATATATGTATGAACATATATAATATGTAAAATTTTAACTGAGTGGCACATATTTGTATAACAAAGGAAAAAATAAACATGCCACAATATTAATACCCTGATTTTCTCTAAGTTGTGTTATTATGAGTTTATATTTTGGGGCACTAATATGTTCCAGTTTTTCAATAACTGGTATATATTAATTAATTAATTTATTTTTAATAAATGGGTGCGGGTTTTTTTTAGATTTTATTTATTTATTTTTAGAGAGGGAAGTGAGGGAGAGAGAGAGAGAGAGAGAGAAACATCAATGTGCGGTTGCTGGGGGACATAGCCTGCAACCTATGCATGTGCCCTGACTGGGAATTGAACCTGTGATGCCTGGTTCGCAGCCCACGCTCAGTCCACTGAGCTACGCCAGCCAGGGCAGTATATATTAATTTTAGATTTGAAAAAAGTCAAGGCAATTTGCATGCTCCCTTTTGCAATCAATCCATTTTATAGGAGATGAAAATTAAGATCCAAAGTCAGACAAGCAATTGACACAACCAATGCATGAATTCAGTGCTCTGTGGGTTTTATAGACAAAACCAGGTTTTAAAACCCAAAGTTAAGATGTCTGACTTTATGATTCTCTTATGCATTCATTTATAATTTGACTTACTTTTTCCCCCTCAAATAGTAACACATATTGCTCATTTCTGTACCCAGCAGCTGCTGTTCAGAGGATGAAATAAAAACTGTGACTCACAACCTTTCATGAGTCCCCCAGTCATCAGACATCGGTATCTCCTAGGAGTCCTACAAGCTTAAATCAAACACAGTCACCTGGAAGGAAAAGCCCTCTGGAGACATTCCTCTGGCTTTGAGATCCATGTTTCTCAATCACTTGAGGCACTGTTAAAGGTAGAGTGTAAAACAGTTGAAAATCCACTTGCTGTAAATGTATTATTTATGAAAGAGAATGTGTAATTTGAAAAAAAGTGAATCCAAAATCTGAATAATTCAATGTACATATAAAAGAAAATGTTAAACTATTTTTCCTATTATGACCATTATTGAATTGAGAACTATGAAATGAGGTGACAGGGCTGGAAGGATAAAGAGAATTTATCATTCTTCTCCTAATGAAGGGAATCTTTTTTTTTTCTTTTAGTGCTTTATATTATTGGTTCTAAATGTATGTAATTATACTCACAGTTTTCAGAAGTACCTCTATTTTGATAGAAAACCTTACTTTAAGCTAGGACTACAGATGCTAGAGTTCAGAGGCCCCACAAGATATAGCCTGCTCTCAATCTCTAGTTTAAGGCAAGTAATATAATAGTATAACATTTTATAGATGAGATAGCTTAAGTCCATAAAGATCAAGTGAAATACTTATCAAAAATACATGGAGAGAGGAATACCAGAACCCATGTCTCCTGCCTTCTCCCAAATTACTGTTTATACCACTATACGCTGTTCGATATTTATAAAACTATAAAACCTCAAAACTAAGAATAGAATTTTGGTAATGAGGATGAGCTGAATTAGGATGGAGAAATGATGTAAAGAATTCAGATTCTACTATTTTTCTAACAATATGATTTTTACAGTTATATTCTATATTATACAATTTAATAGTATGTTCCTGTCTGGTCAGTCTAAGCACTTAACAGTTATGTAGAGGTGGAAAGGATTGCAATGTGGGTGAAAAAAAAAAAATAAAAGCCAGAAGCTCACAGGTACACATTTAGCATACTACAGTTTCTTAAATTTTCTGATTGTATCCAGGCTTATAGAGGATATGTGATTAAGCTAGAATGAGAAAGCAGTAAAAACTATACTTGCACAGATAATTGAGATCTAAAAAGTGACTCTTGTGGTCACAAGTCTGATGGCAGGAAGCTGGAGAACACAGTCAACAAAAGTAGCAGCTAACCGTAATGATACAGTTTAAACATGAATAAAGGTACTGCATTTTTCCAGTAGAGTTTACAATGATGAGTTCTATGTAAGAAAAATGAAACAGATTTTCTAAAGAGATATCATAAAACTAATCATATGTATCATATATATCACACCTACTATAATTTATAACTGCAGCTGTAATTCTTCCAATTCTGATTGAGCATATACTATATACCTATATACCTACTGTACCCATCATACAACATAAAGAGGTAAACAAAAAAGATAGATCCTCTATGTTTGTGGAACTTTCTAAAGAGGAACAGATACTAAACTAATAATCATACAACTGAGTAGTAACAAGAAAGAAGGGCTCTGAAGGAAACTGCTTACTATGAGACAGTACAAGAGGAAGACCAAATTTACATTCATAAGAGTAGGTGCCTAAGAATTGGGATGAATTGAGAAGAAATTAGCTTGCAAAGAGTATGTGTATATGTGGACAAGTCTACACAAGTATGTGATAAAGTGGGTAGAAACAGCAGCATTGTGTAAGAGACCTAGCTCAAGGAGCTGGAAGATTGTCTGCTGGGGAAAGTAGCTGGGATTCCTAGTGTTTTTTAGGCTAAAACAATAAACAGAGACTAGATTAGGCAAAACCTCGTGGACCATATATGAATTGTTTAATGCTAATCCAATGAAATAGGAATTGAAATTTTTAAAAGAAGAGTTAATCTAATTCATAGCATACTAACTATAGCAGCGCACATACAGATTTATCTTAGAATATAACTGCAGCCAACTGCCAAGAGCTCTCATTTAATTGGTGCCCTGCCCTTTAAGACAATACGTTTGCAATCATAACCTGTGACTTACCACTCCACAATCTTAGGAAAGCTATTCATAACATCTTAACATTATGTCTTTGTTCTTCCTAATAGAAAAAAAAAGCAAAAACTAACTCTCCCTATCTGCCTTTCAAGCTTAAAACACCTAAGTCAGTCCAAGATGCAAGACAGATCCAAGGCATTTCTAAGTTATCCATCTTCTCAGGTGATGCCATTTCCTTCAATCAGCCTTTCTTTGCTCCAAATGTTGATGTTTTGGATTTTGGTTTTGGATTTTCATCAGGCACATGAAACAAATATCACTAACAAGAGCAGAATAAAAATCTTTGGTGGGTAAGCAAATCAGTAAGACACTGGTGAATATGCAGCCACCCTCAACTTCACTTAAGGAGAAGGGAACCAACACAAACCTGAGATACTTCTCACTATCTGTGGTGGAACCACGCCCCAAGAAGCTTTGACTCCGCATTTGTATTGGTAATTGTAGTGCTGTTCTGCTCAATGCATCTTTTGCCCTTTAAAGAAGAGGT
Organism: Tonatia bakeri; assembly: GCA_004024845.1. Lineage (NCBI taxonomy): Eukaryota > Metazoa > Chordata > Mammalia > Chiroptera > Phyllostomidae > Tonatia > Tonatia bakeri. The sequence continues at coordinate 159,931 of PVIA01001974.1, forward strand.
GTTTCACTGCTGATTATTAATATGCAGATCCACAACTGAAGATAACTATTTGTCTTCGAAACAGTTCTAATTAACATCTAAAATCAAAGCAGATATCCAGACAAAAGCCACTTTTTTCAGGTGTTTTCTTTCTCTTAATTCCATTCATACTGGAAATATAATAGAAAAGGGGTTGGTTGACAAATCTACCCTTAACTTAGAAATCCAGGAAAATACATTTCTTCAATTTACACCTATAGAATACTCTTAAAATTTGCTGAACTGAAAGTCAACCCAGTATTTTAATGCAATTGTTGCTTTTTATTTGCTAAAAGTGAAGTAATTTTAACTGTATGTTAAAAATCAGACTTAACAATAGTTTCTTAAAACTATTATTTTGCTATTTATACAGGTATGGACAAAAAAGTTACTTTACAGTTCACAGAAGACATATATTACAACAATAATACAACATTAATAAATAATAATACAAAATAAACTGTTTCATATACTCTCAACTATAAACCTACTTTTGCCCACCTTTGTATATTGACTATTATTTCATCTGTATTCTTATATTAAAAGTTATATTAAATCTAATGCAAATATAATAGCTCAAAATCCTATCAAAGCAGGAAAGTAGTTTAATACAAGCTATTTGAATATTCTGTTCCTAGAGTTCTCATCCACACACCTTAATCAATCCAACATTGATCTGATGGGTGTCATACCACATCACTCAGAGCTGTGTATGTATGATTTGTCCCAGCATCTAAGACTCATTTTATAGGGTGAACAATAACTTAAAAAAAAAACAGTATTATGCAATTTTTCACCTACGATAAGACTGATTATAGAACAGACTCAACAATTAACAATTTTTTAACTAAAGATTTTCTGTAACACTTAAAATTTGAGAAACAAACACTAATAAACCAAAATAAATAAATTAAAAGAAGGGTTTATTCCTCTGTAGAAGATCTATTTGTAGTGACTACACTATCCATTTAAAATTATTGAAATTCATATAAAAACAGACAAATATAAAACTTTGCAAAATAACTCATTCCAAAAAAAGCTCTCAAACCTCTAGTCATCTTAGACTCTTAACATTTATTCTTACAAATCTGTCTTTTTTAATATATTGTGTAAATACTGGGCAGAGATTATGGAAAGCAGTTTCACTTATGTCCATCAGGTTATGCATTATTTGATATCTAATGTAAAACTCACACCAGCCTAAGAAAGACAATAATACTGTTTTCAGGCTAGTAGTGCTAAAAGCATCAAGATAACAAAGAAAGAGCTATGTGAGGTGAGACCATCAAGAGTAGGAATATTGTCAGAAAGTGGTACAGATAAAAGATCAATCCAAAGCCAATGAAGCATTACAATGTACATATAGTCATATTTACATAAGAGAAGACTCAAAGATTCAGAGTTGGCTTTGGACTTACTGGAGAAACCTAGCATTAGGAAGAACACTAATTTAGGAATCATGAGACTATGATTCCTGGTCTAAGGTAGGGATTGCTTAGAAGTTTAAGCTAAGCTACTCATTTAAGGTAGCTTGGCCCAGAATCTACACCTATCCGACTAGTGACTTGCATCTGACATCTTGTTCTTGGATAAAAGAAGCTAGACAGGTAGATGAAGTCTGGTGTGAAAACAAACAAAAAAGAAAAAAAAAGAAAGCTATCATTAGATTGTAACAGGTTTGACTCCCTAATGCTTAAGGATCACTTGATTATACGATTAAATAGTTTCTTTCCTTCCTCATAGTCGATGGACCAACCTGATAAAAACAAAGACCAAACTAATGATAGAAACACTATTCAAACTTTTAGCTTTATTGCACAGAGAAACCGCTGATGATAAACACTGCATAATAAACCCAAAGAGGGATCTTTATAGCTCATTCATAACCTGCGTGAACAATGTAAAGCAGAGCAAATGTGCCATTCCAGAATTGACTTTGGTGCTATTCTATAAAACAATCCAGTTCAATAAATTTTATGTTTTCATTAATAACAGAAAATGTACAACATGTCATAGGTCTAACTAATTTAAAATACACAAATAATAGGCATCCTATGTTGGTCCCAGCAGATGTTTAACAGAATTTCAGTTTTCAATTACATTTTGTCAGGAAACTAAACAAGATTTGTAAATGCCTAAGAGAGTTTAATCAAGTCTATGCATACCAGCATGCTAGGAGTCTGTCCCTGTCCTCTCTTTAAGGCATCAATTCTCACATGACTCTTTGAATAGTGGTTCCCTGTTGGGGACCGCCCTGCCTGGTCTCAGGAAGCTGTGACCCCCTGTGACTTGGGCTGAGTAAGAGACCTCCGGAACAGGAGCCACTAAGGAGACAAAAACTAATTCCCCTGGCATGAACACTACCTGTTCTGTGCCTGGCCTTTAATACTCGATCAGTTAACCAATAACGGGTAACAATTCTCTAAGATGCAGAATGGACCTAAGACAGGTGCTGATCACAGCTCTGGGATGAGATTCATGAGGCTGTGGAAATGAAGGGGCTGTGGAAAGGAAGGGGTGATCGACATCAACCCCTGCCCCCTCTTAGTCTGAGTCTTTGTACTTAGATGTGAGAAACCAAGTCTCCTGGCTGCCTCTGTCTCCTGCCCTTCTCAGGGCTAAGCAAATAGCCAAAGGGGCAGCTCAGACCAGAGACAGCAGACCCCCGGGGTAATTAGGCCTGGGACAGAGAATATGCAAGATCCTGTGAGATCTGTTTGCTGGAGGATGTTATTAACTTAGAATTTAAAGAAACAGACAGGAAACCTTTGGAAGCTGTAGTCCTTTCATATGATAAAACTCCAATCTCTGCCCGGAATCACAACAGGGACTCTGTTAGCATCTTTGTAAGTTACCTGTTTCCTTTGATCCCTTCTGCCAGACTGTCAATCCACAAACTGTGTCTACTTTCTCAATAAAAGCCCACTGGGACAAAGGAACAGGGATCTCCCCACTAGGGGGTTAGCCATGTGCTCTCCTCACTAGCGGGTGTAGCCCATGTCCTCTGTATCCCCACAGATTCATGGTAGATTTTGTGTATTACGCATGTTTAATGAACATCCACAGCCGAGATGAATATGGGGGGATGGCCAGGGCGGTATTTCTCTCATCAGTTCCCTTTAAGATAGGGGTGTCAAACTCATTTTCACCGGGGGCCACACAAGCCTCTCAGTTGCCTTCAAAGGGACAAGTGTAATTTTAGGACTGTATAAATGTGACTACTCCTTAACAGTTAAGTGAGAGCTTGGAGCTGCCGCTGGGTAGAAACAAGGTGCCAGGCCCACAGGCCTTGTGTTCGCCACCTGTGCTTTCAGAGCTGTTCGACTACTTGGATGAGGTCCTAAATTCAGTGATGTTCATGCAAACTTACCCAGTGACTAGTTCTGAAGGTTAGAAATTCTGCAAAATGATTTCTAAGCAAATATCTACTAAAAAAAATCTGTCATTTTCCTAATTTGTAAATAGAATTGATATCAAATTACTCTAGCACAATTTTCAGATATTACCTGTCACTTTCACATCTTCAAAATGTACTTACTTCATACAACTTACAGGACTCCATAAATTATGGAATCAGTTGCTGCCTCAGGTGACAAGAAAAGGAAGGGGTTTGATCACTACTGCTATTTTACCTTTACCTGTTCACTTATATATGACTACAAAAAATGCTATTTTTATGAGACAACATGAAATACATATTCCTCAACCTACATGAAATTTGCTTTATAACAGTCATCTACATGAGATGGTTTTCCTGAGATATCCAAATGCAATTTTAGTTATTAAACATTGAACTATTATTTTTCAACTAAATTTTAACCATTTTTTAATTGGCTGTTATTTTTGTATTTGCTTCACCCAAGAACAAGGTCATTTCTTTTCTCCTTGAACTTTCTTTCAAGACTCTTATATTAATGCATCTATATATTGCCATGATCATAATACGTGATCTACTTACTTCAGGGAAACTATGGGTAGCCACATGTTAGAGAAAGCCATGCCTTACGAGCTGCGCTGAATCAGGTGCCCCGCTTCCAGAACATTATTGTTCATCAGGTACTCACATTTCTCACACTGTGCCAAGACCAATTATAAAACACATTCTGCAACCAATGGCCTTGGAGCAAAAATAACCTCTTGACTATGAATTACTGCATTATAGCTTTAAGAACTGTGAAGGTGACTTCTTTCATCAGTAAAAGGGCTTTTAATACAGGTACGTTTTCTCTCAGAGAATTAAAGAAAGGTACTGGAAGAGAAAAAGCTAAGAGGAGAAATGCTACTTTGAGAATAGAGGATATTATACAACTGCTGTTTTTATTAAAATATTTACCTTCACACAATAATATGCTGTTTAAGAAGCAAAGAAGTAGGATCCCTCATCATAATCTGATGTTATTATATGAAATTCAAGGTGCTCAGGAATGTCCTGATCAACTCCTAGAGATTCAGTTTCTTTTGCAGTTTCATGCTCATAAACATTGATGTATATTCTATGCTTGTGTGTGTTCATGCATCTGTCTCAGTTTAATGGAAGAATGAACACAGATTCTTTTCAGTTCTTCTAACGCACCATTTTATGTTTTTCACACCCTCTTCTCTGACTCCTTAAATCTTCAGCAGCCGCCTTCTACCTGGTCTACATGTAAACATGAACACCTTTCAAGACTTACCACAAATGTTACCCTTTCTAGGAAGGATTTTTACCTCTTACTCATTTTGTCCCTGAATAAAATGGAACCACTCATTTACACCATGGTATCACAATACTTTCAAGTTTTTAATGCCCTAATGTGCATATGTGCCTCTCCCTAAGTAGAACAAAAACGCCTGAAGTCAAGTGTACTTCATTATTGGATCTCAGAGCCTATCATGATGTCTAACTTAGTGCTGATATTCCATAATTCTAGAACAAATAAATACAATGTGAATGTCATAAAATTGTCATTATAGGCAATTGGGTTTTCCTCATAAATTTTCTTACTATTTCTACAAAGGTGGAAAGACCTTGAAATCACCTAGTTCTACACTTTAATCTTACATTTAAAAAAAAGAAAAACTGGGGCCACACTTTTTAAGTGAATTGTTCAAAGATAAACCTAGAGATTCACTGTGATTAGAACAGACAACCACTCACTTCCACGTCTACGACAGCTGTAACATTATATTTCCTCTCTACAGGAGAGTACTTTTGAATGATCTCTAAAAGGCCATGGCTCTGACAATTCCTTTTATGGTCATTTTGTACAAGAACAATTCTAATATTAAAGTATCAAATCATATTTTCTTTGTTTTGAGAGAGAGAGATTATTGAGTAGTAAGCAACAATCTAATATTTATAAAATAAATGAAGCTGTGGTACATTTATACAATAGAAGACTATGAAGCAGAAAGAAAGAACGAACTCCTACCCTTCACGACAGCATGGATGGAACTGGAGAGCATTATGCTAAGTGCAATAACCCAGGCAGTGAAAGACAAATACCACATGATCTCACCTATAAGTGGAACCTAATCAACAAGACAAACAAGCGAGCAAAATATAACTAGAGACATTGAAATAAAGAACTGACAGTAACCAGAGGGTAGCGAGGAGGGAGAAAATGGGAATAAGGGGGAAGGTCATCAAGGAACTTGTATAAAGCACCCATGGACAGAGATCCTGGGGGGAGGACTGAATGTGGGAGGTAGGGAGTGGATAGAGCAGGAGAGAGTAATGGGGGAAAAATGGGGAGAACTGTAACTGAACAACAATTTTTAGAAAAAGATGTCTAATCCTTGGTCTTTGAATGCAGGGAAGTTGTCAGTTAGCCAGTGTAAGATAAAAATTCTGCCTCATAATTTGGATTCCACTTAATTTTTCCCCCAGTCATAGCAACAATGTCTGGGAAAGGTAATATAGATACAATTTCTTACAAAGGAATGGCTCATGATACCCTTTAGGTATCAATCATATTTGCTTATAAAAGGTTGTTTGACATTTATCATTGTGAATTATAACAATGAAATTTTAGAAGTATGCCCTTTATGCAAGATTTCACAAGCACTTTAAAATTTCTGGGTTTTTTTCTAGTTTTTTTTTTAAATATTATAACTTTTTGTTATTTTTCTTATATCCTACTCTTTGGATGTAGTTTTTGTTTTGGTAGAGCTTGTTTGTGAGTCCATCACTGAAAATTCTATTTAAAATTATTGTATATTTTCATCAACTTAGGAAATTCAGACTAAGTAAAACTGACTTTTATAGTTCTGTTCTAGTAATTAATTTATATGTATATTTTCTTAAATAATTTATCCCCAGAGATATGGGGAATAAGTTATTTAACTTAAATCAATAAATATTACTATAATATTCATTACAAAATATGGTAATAAATGACTTTCTCTAAGAAACAAAAGAAACACAATAATATATAATTTGGTAAATTATGGCCTCCAAATTTTAGAGATGTTTGAGAGACAGCAGCATATAAAAGAGAATGAAGTTGCCACAATTCAGGAGAGGAAAATGATTCACTAAGAAAAATAATAGGGCCTGGCTGGCGTAGCTCAGTGGATTGAGCACAGGCTGCGAACCAAAGCATCACAGGTTTGATTCCCAGTCAGGGCACATCCCTGGGCTGCAGGCCACAGCTCCCAGCAACCGCCCATTGATGATTCTCTCTCTTTCTTTCTCCCTCTCTTCCCTCTCTAAAAATAACTAAATAAAATCTTTAAACAAAAAAAAGAAAAATAATTAAACTTTAAATAGCATTTTCAAATGCTCATTTAGCTGCATAAAATGTATACACACATATTTATACACACATTTGTACATACTTACACACAAATTTAAATACCCATAAATTTTAGTGCGAAGTATGACTGTACTTAAAAATGGAGAACACTGTTTTACATAGTTTATTTGAAATTTCAAATATTGCTAATCCCCTATGTTACTTTCTTAATACATATAATACATGTAATGTAATAGAAGATAACATAATGCCATCTTTTTATGGAAATTTTATATTTATCTAGAGTTGAATGAAAAATACCTTGGTTACCTATCAGCATTCTCAAATACTGCTCTCCAAATACAGTCTAGGATATTAATTCAGTTACCTACTGTATATATTTCTAGTCAATTTAAATTAAAGAGAAAAGATAGTTAAAGCATTTACCTTTTAATATTGTGCAGCCCAATATGATAGTCCCTAGCCAAGTGTGTTGTTTAATTTTAATTTTAATTAATAAAAAAATAATAAAATTAAAAGTCAATTTCTAATTTGAATTAGGCACACCTTACAGATATAGAATATTCTCATTAGTTCTATTGAGTAGTTCTGGTATAACAAGAGAGATACATGCCAACAATTAATTACCGCACAATATGACATAAATATTATAAGCAGGTATAAAGTGCTATAGTAGTAAAGAAAAGGCACTAATTAACCTTGAATAAAGTAGATGAATGAAATCAAGAATAACTTCAAAGGATAGATAAGCTTAAAATTTAAAAAAAAGAATAGAAATGTAAATCAATCTTTGTTTTAGGTTGTATGTTCTGCAGAAATGGTAGAACATCAATACTCTGTATTGATCTAGATTTTGCTCTTTCAGGAATAAAGGACAATTCTTTAGTGAAGAGAAGGAAAACACATATAAATTATGCCAAAATTTCACCAACATTGTTACAACAAAACATGTCATTGGCAGAAGTCTATTACCGTGGTAACAAAACATAAGTTGACCCCATTTTGCCTTTTTGTGTGTGACACCTTCTCAAAGAAAATATTATGTTAAATTAATAAACCAACAAAAATAAATTTTTTCCTGGTATCAAAGTGTTATATAATATACAAGAACTATATATTTTACTATATATTTCTAAAATCTGCTTTATAGCATCACATGGAACAGGGAAATAACACATTCCAAAACAATGTGCTTCAGTAATATTTGCTTTGGTTGATACAAAGTATGAATAGAAAACGTAATTTAAAAAAATTAAAACAATTACCTTCTTTCCCATTACAGAAAGTTTTGGTAAATTGAATGGAACTTCTGCTTTGAGTTTTCAGAGAAGTTGTGTTTTTAAATATATTCTTCTACCTAGTTACATAAAGATTATGGACAGCCTGGTTCTTTGAGACAAATGACAAAGTATTCTGTTACTGCTTCCTCAGTAGATAGATAAATAGATAGATAGGCAGGCTCTGAAGTCTATTTTTTCAAAACTGTATAAATTTATCTAAATTGCAGTACTCTATTTCAAATATTTATAAAATCATAAATTTCATTTACAGCTGACAGTCTTGTTAATAACTACCAGGAACTCAATTGTTCATATGAATGCAACATTAGATTAAAAGGTTTAACCTGTTTTAAGTGAACCTTATTAATGATTCATAGGGGAAAAATATGTCAATATAGTTAATGCATACCATGCATTCTGAATTTGTCCATTTTATTGGGAAATATATCAGGACATTATTTTTTTAAATGTATTTCAATTGTGAAAATACCTGAAAGGATATGATCTAAGCTATTGATTTTTCCACCTGTTGAATAATCTGCATAGTCAAAATCACTTGGAAAAAGTATTTTGATTTTACTTGGCAAACAATATAAAGTTCTAAAAGCATCTTATACAGCTGAAAGAGTAGGTCACTGATTTTTAATCATGATCTAAAACTTTCCTCCATGTGGTGTTGGCAAACAATATACAGTTTTAAAAGCATCTTATATAGCTGAAAGAGTAGGTCACTGATTTTTAATCATTATCTAAAACTCCTCCATGTGGTCTTAGGCAAGTATGTTTGCCACTCAGTAATCAATTTCCTCCATTTCCCAAAGTGGTATAATAATGTTTCTTGAACTTACTTAACAGGGTCACTGTGACATTGATACAATAATGTTGTCTTTTTATAGTGGAGGAAATTGTTCTGAAAAAAATAAAGCATAATTTTAACTTTTTTCATTCTTTAGAAAAAATTGTGAAAGTTTCAACTAAAACTCTTTTTCAGCTACTGTCATTTTCTGTAATAACTCTTTGCAATTATTAGTGCAGCTTTAGATAATGTCTCTGAGTGGATAAAATATGTAAGTAAAATATGTATCAAAGCCCAAAGGATATGCACAGTTTTCCTTTTCCCATCTGCTCTCCCACCATGACCAGACACTCCCACACTCTGATGGTCTTTTCACTCGTCTCTTTCAAACCTCAGTTTCAGAAAAGTATTGCAAAACAGCATCCTGTTCATTCATTCATTCCACCTTGATACTATAATGTTGTTTTATAAGCACATGCATGTCCCCCTACCTGTATTTTTCTCCCAAACAATAGACTATGTCTTCGTTTTGCTGTATTTTTAACTAGATTACTTAGCTTAGTATGTATATTTAATAAGTATTCAATCAATATTTATTGAATTAATTCAGAAATAAGTAACCTTTCTCCAAATAATGACTTTTATTTGGTATCACAGTTTTCACAAGTTATCACAGGTATCACAAGTTAAAGAAATAATCCTCTAGTTACAAGAATAGCAAGCAATAGTCCCACGAGACTCTATACATTTGTATATATAAGAGAAGCTTCTCTTACTGATAAAAATGCTGTATTCTCTGTGTTGTAGGGATCATATTCACTAGTAGCTTCCTGAGAAAGAGTGAATGAAGAAGGTGACATCTGGAGACACTGTATGAAAATATCTTGTGTTCTAAACTTAAATACAGTTTGATTATGTATATGTTATTAAGAACAAAGACATAGCCAAATAGTTCACACACTAAACTTGCGCTCTTAAATGATAAAGGCCTGAGCAGGAAATGAGTTTGTTTCCAAAGTTTTGTAGCCTTTTAGCAGATAGACCCTAACTCAGAATGAGCCCTAACAGTTCTTTGTATGCTATCTATCGTTTGATCCTTACTGCCTGACAATGATTAATAAGCTGTACCTGTATTTCTGCGTAAATTAAACCCAATAAAAGCCTGTGTAGGCCAGGGCGCATGGCGCTCTCCCCTAGAGAGAGTGGCCAGGCCGCTATGAGGCACCCTCCCCTTGAGAGGGTAACCATGCCATCCCTTTTCCTCCACAGGACTTGGTAGATCATGTGAATTTATCTCATATCTCATCCATAATACCATGGACACTGTGGGCTGGTGTCTGCAACAACCAGACCCACGTCTCTATTGTGATCACGGCTAGGGGAAAACAATGCCACAATATGGAGTAACTGTGGCTTCATTCCTTTCTGTCAAGTTAGTGTTCATGGAAAAAGCAGAACTAGCTCCTCCCCTGGTAGGATCAGGGCACTTGGGTTTCATGTCAGTGACTGGCCAAGATGAAGCACTAATCTATGAGAAACTTATGTTCTTACCCAAGATCTGCTCCTTTTGTGGTATATGAAATGAGTCTTCAGTAGGTTAGTCCTTACTTCTCAGGCTTCCACCATAATCCCAAAGGATGTTCTCCAAGCAAAATATTCCACTTTCAACCTGTAACTGTGATGGCATTACTGTGTGAGAAACTGGAAGATATTCAGACATGGCCACGTGGGCACTGACTATGTCGAAATCATGGTCTATTGAGGCAAAGTGCAAAAGGCCGTCCATGAAAATAGCTCAAGAGGCACACATTGCTCAGTCTGGAAAATGTCCAGTAGAATATAACTGATAGCTGCTGTATGGGATCAAGAAAACCTGTAAACAGAAGAATGTTGTGAGGAGACATTGAAATGGCTTTCAGATCTCTCAGAGATCTAGTTCCCTGGCAGATCCATGAATATTAACAGAGAAAACCATTACCCAGAAAGAACACATTGTATGGGAAGAAAAAAGCCACATGAATGACAATAGACATACAAAAATGCTCAACATCACTAATCATGAGGGAAAGTCAAATCAAAACCACAATGAGATCCCATGTCATACTAGCCAGAGTAGCTATTATCAAAAAGGGAGAAAGGGAATCCTCGTTTACTGTTGGGGGAACTACACATTGGTGCAGTCTATAAAAAACAGTATGAATATTCCTCAAAAATTTAAAAATAGATCTACCATATGACCCAGATATTTCACATCTGGGTATTTATCCACAGAAAACAAAAGCACTAATTTGAAAACACATATACACCTGTATGTTCACTATGATCACTGCAGCATTATTTACAATAATTGAGATATGGAACTAACCTAGGTGCCCATAAACAAATAAATGGATTAAAAAAATGAAGTATACATGCACAATGGTATATTACTAAGCAATAAAAAAATAATAAGATATTGCCATTTGCAACAACACAGATGGACCAGAGGATATTATGCTACATCAAGTAAGTCAGGGAAAGACAAGTACCATATGCTTTCACTTATATGTAGAAGCTAATAAATAAATAAATAAATAAATAAGCAAAACAAAAGTAAACTCATAGAAAGAGAGACCAAAGGGATGATTGCCAGAAGGGAGGAGGACAGAAGGGATGGGTAAAAGAAGTGAAGGGGAATATAATCAATAATATTGTGATTAAGTTTGCATGGGGACAAATAGTTTCTAGAATTAGTGGGGTAATCACATTGTAAGTTATAAAATTGTCAATTCAATATGGTATGTACCTGAAACTAATGTAATATGACATTGTATACCAACTATATTTAAATAAAAAATAAAAATATGTAACAAAGCAATACAATAAATAAATAAATAGCCATCTGATCTCATTAAGAATGCCTTACCTTTGCAGTGCAAGGGCAGTGAGAAATGTTCTGTTCTATGGTGTTTGGATATTCCTCCAACACTTGAACTATGTGTAAGGGTATCTACAGTTGGACAATCAAAACCTCTGCCTGGGCATACTCCTTAAGAGATGACTCTTACAAACTCCAGAAGAGTGATGGTTTATCCTACCAGAGTGACTGTATTGGCATCTTAATCTTAAGTACAATTTGGGGATCCTCCTAAGGCATATCCTCCAGATAAAATGTGTCCTATCCTAATAGCCCCTGCAACCTATGCTCCAGGTGGTGTTTGACTGCACAAATCCTTAGATAATCATAAGGAGGACATTCAATATCCTGTTCTAATTGTGGGTGCATGTGCACACATGTGTGTATGAGAGAGAGAGAGAGAGAGAGAAAGAGATTGATTTTATCATGGGGTCTGGTTCTTTTGATGGAGGGAATAACTATATTCCAAATAGTTAATAAACAAGGAATTTTGTTCCATTTAACTAATTCCATGGTTCTTGTATTTCTTGGGAATAGTGGAAATAAATTCCTGTAAATAGTCAGAAGCCAGACATACAAATGTGACACATTTAGCCTCTAACAGATATTTCCAAAATCCAAGATTTTTTTTAAATCGCCAATTTCTTAATTGGTTTTAAGAAGTTCATGATTCTCATTTTGCCAAAGAACATATAGAAATAAATATCAGATGTGCTGAAACTGCATTTCTTTAAAAAGCCATGGAGACAAAACAATGAATAGGTGCCTACGTCTCTAATTGTGTATTGCTTTCCAACGATTACCCAAGATTTAGACTGGCCTGAACATCAGACAAGGGAAAGAGAAACCACCCCTTGGGCTGTGGGACTTAAAACTACACAATCGTAAAACACCAGCCGGTTAGTCACCTGGTGTGAACAAGTGCCAGGATATAATAGCAATGTCATATGGCAAAACTTTAGCTAGCGGACCATCATTCATGGCTGGTGAAGGATCAGTGTCCCCTGGTGCGGTTGGAAGCTGGAGTCCAAGCTTTAAGGCTAAGATGCTGTCTTAAAGTTTGGACCATGCAGTGTTGCAGGAAGTCAATTTCCTATCAGGTAGACAAGCCATGAAGTAATCAGTCCTGGACAGGTTAATCCTCATTGGGTGGCAAAGAATTATATGGTAGAAGACATTGTTTCTCCAAAATCCAAAGGTATTTTCCATTGCCTTTTCTTGGAAAATATTTGACAATGTTGCTTTTGAGAAGTCAGATGCTGTTCTGGTTCTTAATCTTTTTTTATGGGACTTTCTTTCCTTCTTTTTAAAAATGTATAGTTTTATAGAGATATTTTTATCTCTAAGAATCTTAAATTTCACAAGTGATATATTTTACCATAAATCTATTTTCTACCATTGTGCTGGATAAAAATAACTTTTTAATCTGAAACTCCAGACTTTCCATTTCTAGAATTTTACTTGAATTGAACTTTGATGGTTTCTCTCCAGTTTTCTCCACAATTCCTATTAGTCACTGATTACACACCCTGAATTAGTCCTCTCATCACTTTTTCTACTATTTTACATCTCTAGATACTCTGGGTGATATTATCATTTCATCTTTCAAACTGTATAATGGTATTTTCAATTTTGCTCTCTTATTTTTAACTTTTTATCAAGAACATTTTGAGATGTGGCTAAAGATTTTATATAGAATATAGATATTATTGAATGCAACATCTTGTTATATGTTATTTTGGATGTTTTTTTTTTAAGTTTTTTTCTATATGACCTTGGTTTCCTCCAAATGATTATACCTATTTTTTTCTAATTTCATAAAGATCTAGTGATCCTAGGCTGTCTATTTTTTATTAAGAATCATTTGTGTCATAAGTGGGGCCCACTGACTAAATATTGTTGTATTGAGGAATCTGGTATCATTTATTCTCTTCTCCTGGAATGATGAGTTTTCCTCCCCTACTTCAACTACCACTGTAATTTATCTTTGTGTGTCAGAGAAAAAGGAAGCTCAATATTCACTACATAAACATTCACTTTATCCCTTTATTTTTAACATGGCCCCTCTATCTTCAACCACAACTTCTGTCTCCAGCCCAGGTACATTATGTTTTATGGTCTCCCCAAAATAAATCTCCAGTTTTCTGCCAGGGTGACAAAAAGTCCATTAACAAGGTTCTCAGGGTGGAGAGCAGATCTGTGGTTCCATGTGATCTTTAATCAGATGGTAAAACAATATTCATACCCAGTACTTACAGAGATCCTGGATATCACCAATACCTAGGTCTTTTGGGGACCCTATAGTTAACTCATTCAGCTTTACTCCCTGCCTAGTAGGATTCAGATTTCTTGGGCTAAGTCAGTCAATGCCTACATCTGCTGTGAAGTGTCAAAATACTGTTTCTAATTCTCTATGTCCCTGTCAAAATAGTCTACTCCTCTCACTTTAGTGAGGTATATAGAGAAAGTCAAGGTTAGAGTCTCTGTTAAATTCACCACCTTTGTCTAGAAATCTTACAGTAAAATCCACAGTAATAAGCCCCACATTTGCAAAGAAGGTTGGGGGTTTCCATCCTTGAGATTCTAACTATGTGCTTCAGAAAAGCTGCACGGCTGCAACCATGCACTCACTGCAGGGTTGCAAAAGCAAGCAAGGAAATGTGATCACTTCCAAAATGTGTATGTAAGTCTGCCGTTGAAAATCTTTTAATGTTTTAATCTATCTTTCAACCTGAATTGTTTCACAGAAAACCTAAAAAAGGCAGATACCTAGGTCTCTTCATAGCAACAGACATGAGCTTATTAGAGGGGAAAAGCCTGAGTTACAGGAAGAATGTCAAATCCTGTACCAAACAGCATTACTCTCTTAACGTTAAAATGATGAGTAGCCAGCTGCTACTTCCAATTTTATTTCTCACAAAATAGAAGAGTATATATTCACAACCTAGCAGTACAAAGTGCTACAAAATATAGAAAACGCCTGACAGTGCATAATTTATATTAGTTTTAAATGTTTTCATTCAGTACAAACAGAAACATCCTGTGATGTTCACTTGTCACATATTTTTATCAATATTATTATTTTGAAGTTATACAGTTTAGATTTTGAAATAATGTGCTTATAGGACTTAACTACAAGGAAGCAAATACATAATTGGATTTTAGCTACCATATTTTTCCATGTACAATGCACACATTTTTTGCCAAAATTTTTTAGGGGAAAAAAAAGGGTGCATGTTATTATACCTGAATAGTACCTGAAATACCTTGTATGTGGTCTTGTGTTGAGCAATTATGTGTTACGTAAAATTTATTGTACCATAGTATGTTAAAAAATAAATGCTAAAATTCCATTACAATACAAAAAAAGTATCTGAATATAAATAAATAAAAATCAAGTTAAAAAATTAAAAATTTTTTCCTGAAACTTTATGCCAAAAATGTGAGTATGCATTATACACAGGACTGCATTATACATGGAAAAATATGGTGTATGATCTTTAAAACTCTAGTCAATTCAGCAAAACAGAAGTAAAATCAATGAAAATATAAATCTATTTTTCTTGGGTAGCAATTATACAAAAAAATTCAGTCAAACTTCTTAAAATTTTCAAATGATTGTTCTGACTTTGTGAGAACAGCATAACTAGTTTATACAAACTCTAGACTAAAAGATGCTCAAACCAGAGAGGAGAGGGAAGGGGAATACTGGTGGAAAGAAGGGGAAGGGATCAGTCAAAGAACATGTATGAATGACCCATGGACATGGACTACAGGGTGGGGATTGACTGTGGGAGCCCAGGGGTGGGCTGGTTGGAGGAAGGCAAAGGGAGAAAAATTGGGACAACTGTAATAGAATAACAATTCAAAATAATAAAAATAATACTGATACTTCAAGTTACACTTAGTTTCCATTATTATATGTCTTGTTCACTAGCGACATTCCAAATAACAAAGGTGAATTGCAGGGTGTGCTTTTTGTGTTTTACTGACTATAATTTTTCTGGTAGGATCTATACAAGTATGGATTACTAAATACAAAATACTAAAAAAGAGAAAAGGTCAATGTATCAAAAATTTTTTTGCTTATTTACAAATCTAAATTTCACTTTAAAGTAAAAAAAAAATGGAAAACTTGTCGTATGCTCTTACATACCCGATATTACAGCCTGTAAAGACAAACAGCAACCCAAGGGTTCTATGAGTGACAGTAAGAATTTATGAAGAATTTCCTATGGTATACCTTTTTCTTCCACACCAATCCTGTAGTGTTTCATGATATGCCAACTTGTCCTAAGTTGGAACATTTTCAAAAATCTCCTTTGTTTTTATATTCTAGGTTAAGTGACCAAAAATAAAATTCATGACACCTAGAGGACATGAAGTAGCAGAAGGCTTTACCCTCTGAACATCATCATGTGAATATCATCATAGGCACGGGTGGTACTGTGGAATGCAGACATGGGTGAATTCTGTTTTGTCCTCACTCTTTCATGTTCCACATCCAACCCTTCCAGCTATCAAACCTGGTGATGAAGTAACCTCAAGCCCATCAACAAATGCAGAGACAACCAACAGCCTTCTATCAACTCCTCCTCCACTAAATCTTTACATTACTTCTCTGGGATTTAGACAGCTCCAGGACCTCAGGTTAGCTGACTTCAAACTAATTTTTCAAATTCTAATTTCAGGCTCTTACGCTCCCTGTTTTTTCTATGATGTAGAATCTTCATTCTTACATTTATTTTTCTATAATGTTTACAACAATTCTCTTTCTCTAATAAAACTGTGTTTTCTGCAGTAAGGAGGTAAATAAATCACATAGTAAAAAAATATATCTACAAATGTTACATGAAGATGTGATGGTACACTTTATAAGTGGAGGACTCTTCAAAGATTTCAGAATAGCACCCACGCTGACTCTATTCCTTTTCTTGCTGTCAACGCCATGTATTTTATTTTGATCTGTCCTTTATTTGCTTTGAAATTTCCATTTTTTGCTACTAAAATGGTCCTGGATTTCTTAAAAAAAAAAAAAAAGGTTTGGAGTCTTCCCTCTTCTTAAAGTTTTTGGAATAGATTGAGAAGAACAGGACTTAGTTCTTCTTTAATGTTTGGTAAAATTCACCTGTGAAATCATCTGGTCCAGGGCTTTTGGGTGCCAGGAGTTTTTTTGATAACTGATTCAATTTCATTAGTTGTTATCAGTCTAGTCAGGCTTTCTGCTTCTTCTTGATTCAATTTTGGAAATTGTATGTTTCTAGAAAGTTGTCCATTTAGTACAGGTTGTCTAATTTCTTGGCATATATTTGTTCATAATAATTTCTTAAAATCCTTTGTATTTCTGTGGTATCAGTTGTAACTTCTATTTTGTTTAAGGTTTTATTTATTTGAGTCCTCTTTCTTCTTTTCTTGATGAGTCTGGTTAAAGGTTTATCAATTTTGTTTATCTTTTAAAAGAATCAACTCCTGAATTTATGATTCTTTGAATTGTTTTTTCAGTCTCTATGTCATTTAATTCTGCTCTGATCTTAATTATTCCTTTCCTCCTACTAGCTCTGGGCTTTGTTTGTTATTATTCCTCTAGTTATTGTAGATGTAGGGTTAGGTTGTTTATTTGAGATTTTTCTATCTTTTTAGGTAGGCCTGTATTGCTATGAATTCCCCTCTCAGGACTAACTTCTCTTTGTCCCATAGGTTTCAGGTTGTTGTATGCTCATTTACATTTGTTTCCAGGTACTTTTTGATCCCTGATCTCATGGTTAACCCATTCATTATTTAATAACATGTTATTCAGTCTCCATGTATTTGAATGTTTTTGAGTTTTTTCCTTGAGGTTGGTTTCTAGTTTCAAGCCATTGTGATCTGAGCACATGCTTGATATGATTTCAGTTTTCTGGAATTTGTTGCAGATCAAGAGCAAATACTTCAAAAATTTATATGGAATCAAAAAACAAACAAACAAAAAATGAATAGCCTCAGTAATCTTAAGAACAAAGCAGGAAGTATCACAATACCTGATCACAAACTATACTACAAGGCCAATGCAATCAAAACAGTCTGGTACTGGCATAAGAAGAGACATAAATATGGAACAGAATAGAAAGTTCAGAAATAAACCAAGTCTCTATGGTCTATTAATAGTTGACAAAGGGGACAGAAGGACAATGGAGTAAAAATAACCTCTTCAATAAATGGTGTTGGGAGAACTGGACAGATATAAGCAAGAAAATGAAACTAGACTACAACTTACACCATACACCAGAATAAACTCAAAATGGATAAAATACTTAAATATAAGTCATGACACCATAAAAGTCCCAAAGGAAGAAATAAGCAGAGAAATTTCAGATAACCCACATAGCAATATGTTTGGTAATATATCTCCTAGGGCATGGAAAACAAAGAAAAAATAAACAAATGGTTCTACAGCAAATTAAAAAGCTTCTGCACAGCTAAGGAAACTAACATCAAAACGAAAAGGGAACTGACCATATGAGAGAATATCTTCGCCAATGATACACTGAACAAGGATCTGATCTCCAAAATATATAAAGAATTCATACAACTCAACACCAAGAACACACACAATCCAATTAAAATATGCACAAAGGATCTGAACAGACACTTCTCCATGGAGGACATACAGAGGGCCCATAGACACATGAAAGAATGGTTAACATCACTAGCCATCAGAGAGATGCAAATTAAACCACAATGAAATACCACCTCACACAGGTCAGAGTGGCCATCATTAATAAATAAATCAACAAACCATAAGTGCTGGCGAGCTTGTGGAAAACAATTAATCCATAGTACACTGTTGGTGGGAATACAGACTGGTGCAGCCACTGTGGAAAACAGTATGGAATTTCCTCAAAAATCTAACAATGGAACTGCCTTTTGACCCAGCAATTTCACTGCTGGGATTATACCCTAAGAATCCCAAATCACCAATTAAAAAGAACTTATGCACCCCTGTGTTCATAGCAGAGTCTTTTACAATAACCAAGTGCTGGAAACAGCCTAAGTGCCCATCAGTAAATGAATGGATCAAAAAACAGTGGTACATATACACAGTAGAATACTGCACAGAAGAAAGAAAGAACTCCTATCTTACAACTCCCCCAATACATCTTATGGATAGATCTGGAGAATATTATGTTAAGTGAAATAAGCCAGCCAGTGGAAGACAAATACCATATCATTTTACCTATAAGAGGAATCTAATGAGCAAAATAAATTAACAAGCAAAACAGAATTACAGGCATGGAAACATGGAACAGACTAACAGTGACCAGAAGGGAGAGGGAAGGGAGATAATGGTGGAAAGAAGGGGAAAGGACTAATTAAAGAGCATGTATGAATGGCCCATGAACATGGACAATGGTGTGGGAACTGACTGTGGGAGTGAGGATTGGGATGGGTGGAAGAGGACGGGGGCAGGGAGGGATTGGGACATCTGTAATAGAATAGCAATAAAAAAATAAAATGTTAAAAAGTTATACACCATAGAAAATAGAAATTATTGTAAATTTTGCATTTTTAGAGAAAAATAAACCTTTTTGATATTACTGATGTAAAGTGACTGATTTTTATTCTAATTTTGCTTCTAAAACTTCCCAATAGACAGGACCCCGAAATATGTATAAGTAGACTTACACTTACAAACAGTGGGGAAGGAACGAGATGCTCCCCCACCCACTACTACATCTTGGTATTTGTGCTTTGGGGTATATCCTCTCCCCTTGAAAATGGATGGGATCTGTGAATTGTCACTAGCATTTCTTAGTCTTCAGGAGATTTTCTTAGAATACACCAACTAAACAAAGCCTACCAGGCTAGGCCCATATTTTTTTTTCCCAAAGTAATAAGTTTAGAAAGAAGTTAGTTCCTCCCTATTTGTTCACTTGTGTGAATTGAATTTTTCCTAACAAAGATCAGTTTTGCCCTGTGAGGAAGTTGTTTTTCAAAGTATAACTAGAATGGGAAAATTTAGATAAGAGGAGGAAGTAGATACAGAATACAAGAGATTATGCAAAAACTATCATAAAGGATGAGTTGGACAAGCATCCTCTATAATAAATGAGCCAGAAGATATTGTTTCTATAAATTGTTTCATTGTGTCATGGAAAGTGAATCAACTCCCTGATGAACAGGAAGGAAATTTTTAGCATTTGATAAGATTTAGCATTTTAAATCTTATTTCTGCTCGTTGTTAGTTGTTGGCAAATTATTTAACCTGGTTGGGCTTGAGTTTTCTCATTTTAAATCCAAGTCTATGTTACAGTGTTGTTATGATATTTAAATGAAGTACCGAATATTAAAGTCCAGACCACTGTGTTAACACCATTATTAATGTTTACATTCCTAAGCTTATATATATTATATATACACATATATAACATATAGTATATATACATATGTATGTGTGTGTGTGTGTGTGTGTGTAGTTTCTACAGTCAGTGAATTAACTAAAGATAATGTCAAAGAAACACAGGCAGTATCAAGGTGATTAATAAAAATAAAGAGGTAGAAAACATCCCTGTACTTACAATACCATTAATCAAATGTTTATGTGGGAGATCCAGAAGCAGTTTCAATGTTCTCACCAGGAAGTTAATAAGGAGAAGCAGTTCAGAAGCAAGAAGATGAATCTATGGAGTTGTAAAAAGCACACCCTACAAAACCCCAAAAGTATTACTGCATTGGTCAAGTCCTACAACCCACCTGCACCCACTCTGACAGCCAAGGGGGATAAGGATGCTGCCACCAAAGGGGCATCTAAGTTGTTGATGTGAGAGGCCCTAAGTCAACACAAAGTACCATTTTAGTATTGCATGTGGCCCACAGGCCTCATTAGCAGTATACGGAGTGTCAAAAGCAGTTTTTTATTTTCACTGTTAAATGAATAGCAAAAAGCAGGTAGGTTAACATTACTAACCTACAATTAGTTCTAAGCTTGTCAAATTTTACCAAACCAGCATTTTATCATCACGCCAATTTACTTTCTTCCCAAAATACATGGGTGATGTTACAAAAACATCTTTCTCCAGAGTATGTAGGAAAATTAAATAGGCAGTCAGAATTTTAGCCTTGCTGTTTTGAAAGCATGCCTCTCTTTAGGCAAACATAAACTATTATTTGTTTCGTTTTATAATCATAAAAGGTCATCCACTCTTGCTAGTTTCTCAAATTATAGTTCATGATTGATATCCAATGTGATGCCGTTTGAAATACTCTGATGGATCTTATTTCACTTGCTCTTACATCAGAGCATCTGTTCACATGGGCCAGTCCATCCCTATCACTAGCCTGGCTTATTCACAGGCTTAAGGTGAAAGAGCATATTCCCTTGTTCAAGTTTTTACCTTGTTCCTGGTCATTATTTCCTGTGGTTATTGTTACTCACTTGACCTTCAGGGTTCTCAAAGAGAGTGTTCTAAAAACTTAAGCACTCACTTGAATCACCTGCAGATTGTGACTCATCATGTCAGTGGTGGGCCTACGAGGGCTCATTTCCAAGTTCCCAGGCAATTCCAATACAGCCAATCCCAGGATCACACTTTGAAAACAGAGCTTTTTCCCTATGACTCTTTCCACACTTGGCTGCCTTATGTAAGCTTTTGTTCTCTTAGATCTACCCCCATTACACATCTCCCTTTTTTAGATGAAATGAAAAGAGAAGCCAGTTTTTTGTTCCTTTGATCCTTTCATCCCAAAAGTCTGCATGTTCAAGTTTGACATTGTTTTCAAGTCCAACTAATTTACCTCTAAACCCATACCAGCATGATCTTACTCAAGTAAACTAAATTAATTTGAATCTATGAGCTATTAGTCTTCAAATCTAAAAGAAAATCTATATTTTCTCTTTCATATCTGGCAACATAAGTAGGGAAAGTGTACAAATTTGGAATATTTCATTCTTGTATTATAAATTAACTGTGTTACAAATGAAGTCAAACTCTGTTATAAAGAAACACAGTTTCTCAGTGTAAAGAATGCGTTTCTTTTAAAATTATCACTCTAAATATTATTCCTTTATCCACAATTAGGAAATGTAATTACATTCTCAACCAATCCTGATGTATTTTGGGTTTAGAATACGAATTAAATTCCAATTCAAACTGAAAAAGACAGAAACTGAAAAAATTATAGAATAAATATAATTCTAGATTTAGAAGGTATCTAAAATATTTTGATTGCAGTGCTCAGATTTACAAAGTTAAAGAGTAGATATCAATGAGTTCAGGCCTAAAATTTACATACAGTGCCACGTGAAAAATTCTATAAAATTAATGTCTTATTTAGCATATGAATAGGCATTTTATTTAAATGGTCTTGTTGGCAAAATAAACCATAAATTGCTACTCTGTATATAAAACCCAAATATTGATAAAGTACTAGATAGAAAATTTTAAGGAAATATTATATTAATGTAACTCAATATACTATATTAATTCAATTTAATATATTATATCAATGCAATTTAATTAAGAGAATATAAAAATATATTAAATGTCAAAAATATTTTAACTTTTTAAAAATAACTTAGTTTATCATCAGGTAATAAATTTTATGGAGTAGACATTTACTTAATTCAGATGTCAAATTGGAAAGTAAATACAATTTTAAAGGATACATAACAAAGGTGTAAACTAAGTACTGGGATATCAAATGACACGATGAATTCTTGTTCTCTCTTCTTACTTACAGACATTAATTCTGGGCTACTGTGACAGATAACTCTCCAGTGACCCCCCTAAAATCTTCTTAGTAAAGTAAGTGTAAATTTATTAGACTTAATGCAGTAAAGGGTAATATCAGAATGATCATGCCATGTACTGTATTAAAATGAGTAAATTAGGGAAGATTATTAAAGGTCTTAAAGCTTGATGTGGGTGGAATTACGGCGGATCTTGCAAGACAGAACCTAGTTGTGATGGGGCAGGATTTACAACCAGACACTGTAGCTCTTCATTGGTAGAGGCACAGTGAGATGAGCATCTTGGAACACACACTGATGAGCAAACTGTTAAGAAAGTATTTATAATGAAGTCTTTAAAGAAAATTGTTTTAGTTCATAGTCTTATATTAAAGGAATAAATGTTTTTGGAGAAAGTATCTAAATTGTTTTGTTTGGTTTCACAGTGTTTACCATAGGATATGAAAGTATGCCTGGTATACCACCACTTAACAGAGGCACAAAAAGCCATTTATGATCGCATTATTGTTAGTTTTTATTACTTAACAGCTTTATGAAGATTTACATCACATAAAATTACTTCATTCAATGTATTCTGTTCAGTAATTTATTGGTATAGTCATAGAGTTATGTGGTCATCAATACAATTTAATTTTATAATATTTAATTCACCTCCAAAAGAAACCAAGCAACGCCTCGGGGTAAGGTTCTCCCCCACTCCCACTCCTTTGATGTGTCATGCTTCTGGGTAAAATTTCTGGTGGTAGCCTTTCCAATCTCTTTAAAAACCACATGTTTTTGTTTCTCATTTTAGAAAATTACCTGTTGTATCTCTGGATGACTGAGAGGTTATATAATAGTATTGGAGATCATACATCCGAGTGATGAAACATAGAAAAATACTATGAGGAAGATCATCATTAGGGTATGTCACCAGCTCTAAACAGGTGCCACAAGTGATCTAATTAAATTAAAAACAGACCCCCTCCCCTCAACTTCTTCAGTATAAAGAGGATGTATTGACAGGGCTATTGACCGAATTACTGTTTTATGGCTCCTTTCTAGTTTTTTCATTTATTTTTAGTGATCAGAATGTTAGAAAGGCATACAGTGGTTTAAGTACAAAGTTTCCCTCTAAGACAGTATATGTTGCACATTGAATGGCCAATATTATATTGAAAGATATTCTATTTTAAATTGCCACCCCTCCAAATTCATAAAACATTCAGAAAGAAGTTTTATGGTTTTCATAACATTGTTAGTACTCTTCCTGTTTTATGTAATACATTCTCTTAATTGTTTATGCTGTTTGTAAAGCATAAAGTTTCAAAAATCCAAGACAAAAGAAAGCAAAACAATCCCATTAAACCATTACAGTTATTGCAAATAAACTGGATTGGCCCATTTTCTATAATAATTGAATTAAATGATCTTAGAATTTCTCTTTTCCAAAAATAGGAACATGAAGATCCAAAATATGTCCTAGATTGTATTAGGAACTATTCAAATTATAAGTATCTACCCCTATCTAATTTGTGGAGATACCTAATAAATTTTTGTACTGAAAAGTAAGTACTGTCACAATTGATTATTAAAACAACCCTATGCAATTACTGAATAGTGTTGTAGTATTTTGCAGCAACTCGTCAAAAGTGCATTCCAGTGTCAGATTGATTAAATACATGGAAAAAATCCAACTAGTTAAACTTTAAACCAAAAGACTGGAACTGAACCTACAAAGTGAGTGAGCCTTTCTTGTGAAAGCTGTAAAACTGAGAGAGCCTCCGAGTATAATCCATTGTTCTCCAGCTCTATTTCTGTGAGTTTTATTAAAATGGCTAGCTCCTACAAAAGAAACTATAGTATTTTTATGCAGAAACTATTATCTTTATTTCTATGTACATGGTATTAAAGAACTTGCATATATCTGGACTGTTGTTTTGTTTTCTATCTAAAAAGTAGCTAGTGACTGAGTCTAATCACCGAGGAAACTAACTGATTACAATAAGGAGCTGGTATCCAAGAAAACTGTGTGGTTCTGGAAAGAATGTGAGTACAAACCCAATAACTGGTATGGTTGCATATTTTAGCCAAATTATAAGCAAACTGAAGTCAGGTGTGTGACTCATGCCATGGTGTAACTAAGGGTGCACAAAGCAATTTTAGAATCTTTTAAGAATAGTTGAAAAGTAACAAATGTGTTAACGAGCCATAACTATAAACCTTCAAAGAAAAAATTATATAAATCTTTAAAAGCTAGAAGAGCCCTGGCTGGTGTGGCTCGGTGGGTTGAGCATTGGTTTGTGAACCAAAGGTTGCCAGCCTGATTTCTGGTCACAGCACATGCCTGAGTTGCAGGCCAGGTCTGCAGATGGGGGTGTTCAAGAAGGGACAGATTGATGTTTCTCTCTCACACTGATGTTTCTCTCCCTCTCTTTTTCATCCCTTCCTCTCTCTCTAAAAAAATAAACTCTTTTAAAAATGCTAGAAGATAAGCACTCAGTAATTGTATTTGGTTATTAGGATCTTGTTTGGTGGGTCTTGGGTATAAGCTATTTACTCCATGTCATTGCCCACTTGATCTGAAAATTATGAATGAATGATTGATTCATGAAGATAAGTAAGACTCCCTCACTTGACATCTCTGGTGTAAAAATTTTTCCAGAGTTATGAAAGTTGAAAATATCTTTAAATGAGAGTCAACAATTTGAAGTTTTATTGTTTGTCAATTGTTAAGAATACCTGATAAAATTATTTCCATTGGGTTTTGAATATGATTTAATATCTCTAGACATGAGGAAATGACATCGATACCTGAATAAGACTAAGTGTATTGCCTGAGACTCTATGCATTTGGCCCTGACTACATGAAGAAGCACAGAGTTCAAAATCTGGATAAGACTCCTAGACAGGTAGGCTCACCCACCATTAATTCATAAAGGGAAAGATGATGAGCTGTGGAAGAAATTAATTACTTTGTCTTTAAATCCAATAGCAAAACATAGGCCATACAATTTGTCAGTGGAAGGATGAAGCAAAAAAAGAAAAAAGACTCATGGGCATGGACAATAGTGTGGTGATTGTGGTGGGGAGGGGGTGGATGCATGTGGAAGAGGGTATAAGGAGGATAACTGGTAATGGAAAAAGTACAATTACAAAAAGAAAAAGTTAATTTTACTTGAGTTTTGTATAAACTAAAATATCCTAAATTTCTTTGTGACTAACAAGGAGGTGAGAGTGAAAGTATTTCCACAACATATTTGACCATAAAATATTATACATCATGGACAATCTGAAGTGATATATGGTAAATGGACAACAAGAAGACAACAATTCTGCAGTTCAATCTCATACCTTGTCTCACTTTGCTCACCATTCAATGCCAGCTCAAAATCTCCATGAAGTACTTTTCAGATAATTCTTGTCCATATTGACCCCTTCCTCCTCTGACCTAATCTTACCATTATCACTTGGTTCATTTTTTCCCTGCAATAGTCTTGAACTAATTCACATGAGTTCCACTTGCTATAAGATCCTTCAGACTACCTTACATTGTTTAAGATGGTGCTCACTGACCTGGATACCTATCAGACACATCCCACCGTCTTCTAGATTCCCTTATCTGGAACTCTCTGTCTCCGCATCTACTCTCTGTTTCCACTTTCACCCTCCCATTTCCAGATGTCCAGATTTTAATCATTCTTCAATGTCCAGCAGAAATGCATTCGGTATGTAAAAGCTCCTCCCACCTCCAGAGTCTTTAATCATAAATAAACTCTATCTATGAAGTGACACAGCAGTCTTTTCTGTTCTTAGGCACATCTCATTGCACCAATTTACTTTTTGTTAGATGAACAGAAACTCTCATTAGACATGCTTGAAATATGCAATGAGAGAAAATAGTGGCTAACTGCTGTGATTTTGTTTTGCTCTGGGCAAAGTCTAAGTTGGTCTCAAATAGAGTATGTATTTTGAGGATCTGTGCAGGCAAGTGAGAATGGCTAAGGGGACAAACCTGGGAGAAAGGACAAGTGACTAATTGAGAAATGTAAATTGTCATATATACCTTTGCCAGGTGACATTCTCTCCATCTTCCCAGCAAAATGAGTAAAACCCACATTAATCAGTATTATATTTGCAATCGGATCGGATTTGCAATCAGAAGGGAAAGGAATACGGTGAAGTACTGAATCAATCAATCCCCAAGGTTAGTATAGGGTCAAATTAACCTGCCAGTAACATCAAGATTATACATAATAATTTTTTATCATCTATGTATATATGTCAAGTACTAGAAAGATAAATTTCATGTCTAAAGAAATTCTGAATTCTTCATATCTTTAGCATGTTGTTTTAGAAATAATATCTAGTATTTATTTAAAACTGAGTTTCTTCTAAGTACCATTCTGAGTATATTATGTGGATTAGCCCACTTAATTCTATGAAGTTGGAAATAACATTTCCTCATTTTACAGGGGAATACATAATAAACTAAAATTACATAATAAACTAAAGCCATGAATCACCCAAGGTTACTTACCTAGTCAGGAACTGGTGGAGCAGGGGTAAGGACCCAAACACCTGGATATGAGTCTCTTCACCCAACCACTGAGTCCCATAGGAAGCTATCAGTTGCTTGATAACCAAGTTTTAGTTTTCAGATTTTGAAGTAAAATCAGAGGGACAAATGAGGACTTTTTTTTTCCCCCTAAAACACTTTCACATCAGAGAACAGAATATTGGGTTGGAAAGGCCTGTGGGTCAGAATCAGATCCTTACATTTATCTTCTGTTTTGGAATTCTAAATTCAGCCCAGCAAATGGACCACATTCACATTTAAGTTGTCACCAACAAGAGGACATAATGAATAGTAAAAATGGGTTAATAATTTAGTTCAGCCTAAATAAGAGGACTAGAGGAAATTCAAGGATTCAAGAATATTGGCTATACAAACCTGAACATCAGCAACAATTTAACTTTGTGATGCACTAAGAAGCAGTGAGTGCTAAAACTCAGATACCGGTGATAGCGGTAACTTATCACCTTTCTTTTTCAGTTGTCATCTACTTAAATATTCCTCAAAAATAAAGTACCAAAGCAGCATGAATCTAACAGAAAATAAAAGAAAACAATCCAAGAATGGGATTAATCAAATAGAAAAGAAAGCAAATAGTTGACAGGCAGACAGAGAGAGATTGATTGATTAATTTGGTTTAGGTCTGCAGGACCAAAATTAATTGAAGACAATATAGCTCAACTGAAAACAAAGGCCTGCCATTTTCCCTGACAGACTTATCTAGTCAATAAAAGGCATTAGAAAGGAACATAAAAAAGAAATTATATTATTTGATATGCTTTTAAGGGTGAAAACATAGTTCATTAACAAGCAAAAAAAATCAAGTCTTAAAAATCATGGAATCATATAATCATGGAAATAAGAATGGAATCCAAGAAAATTTAAAACTAATTGAGTGCTCTTTTCAAGATTTACATCTCTCAGTCTTCTATCCTAATACTTTTTCACACTTTCATGATCATCAATGATTCATTCTCAAATGGAGAATTTTTATTTCCTAATGTAAAGCCAAACTATAGCAACAACTTTCAAAACATGTTTTTTATAAAATTCAGAGCCACAAATTCAGAGAAGTGACTGTTTTTAGAGCATTCAAAACTAATCCAAATAAGAAAATGACTGACAAGAAGTATTATTAATTATTGGTGGCAAAGTAGTTTTTTTTCATTTTCCTGAAACTGAATAATAGTAAAATCTTGTTAAGCACTTACTTATTTAATATAATATGCAATACTGATGTGGCAAGAATACAGGCTGGAGGTAATGGAGCAATGTCATTGATGATCAGCTTTAATCACAAAGAACCTGCAAAGCAGCTGGACTTCTAGGGCAATCCACTTTAACTAGAGAGTCCTGTCTTGTTGGAGAAAAAAGGGAGCTAGTTAGTTTTCACCCAACCACGTGTTTATGACTGCTGAATCCATGGCAGAAGGCAGGCCGACCTTGCCCTATAACCTGGCCTCTCTAGGTTGTAGCAATGGGTGAAACCAATTACCTATTACTGGTGTTATACAATCTGTCTCTCCTACCCAATCTGATCACAAACTTTATTTCTGTCTATATTATGCAACTGTGGCCTCCCACGTGGTTCAAAAATCTGGAAGCTGGTTTCTATACTGTTACAGTAACCATATCTTTTATTGATATCCTCTCTTCAGTTTGAACCCATAAAAACAAAACTCAATTTGCCAATAGCAATACAGATTTGCCCTTGTTGGAAGCCTAGCCTTTCTAGACTTGAGGCTTCACACACAAAAGTCTCAGTCATTGTTTTGAGCAATGAGAAAACTACTACCTTAGCCTCAGTGATGACAAAAGGAGTCCTCTTTGATCAATCAATAATATCAATACTTCAGGTAAGTATTAGCAGCCAAGCATCACCATTGAAAGATTTCATGAGAAGCCACCTGCTTGGTATACATTAAAAATTCATATTCCTGGGCCTGAGACCAAATCTACTGTATCTAAATTGGTATATAATCAGCCTGTTGGAATTTACTGGCAAATTGAACAATTTTGTATTTGTACTTCAACTATAAGTAGGACACTAAATAAATTATAGATGGAAGAAAATTGTGTTCTATGAGCTAAAAGAATTAAATTATACCCAAGGAAGCATAAAAGAATACCCTTACCTGTAATGGCAATGCTATTTATCACTTGAAGATACTAACTTAACAAAACAGAGAATTCATATCCTGAAGGTAAAGACAGGTGAAATGATGGCATACTTGTTACTAAGTAACTGTTGGTTAGGTAGCATGCTAATATCTATGATAACACTATCATTATCCTGAACAAGTTTAGAGATATAAAAAAAGATATTGAAGGCTTGCCAATCAGCTTATCAGGATTTCTGAGCCCAATGATAAACTTGAAGCTGTAGCCAGATCTCACATTTTGGATAAAAATATAATGGTTAACATTTGATACTCTCTGGAAAATTTATTCAACTTCCCTCATATAAATGCTAGAGGTATTACTGTGAAACACACATACCAGGTAATAACTAACTAATTAAAAATTATCAGTAGGTTGTTGTAAGAGGTAAATTTAACAAACAAGGTACTAGAATAGAAAACTTGTGGTTGAGAAACATATTTGGGTTGGGTGGGGTAATGGAAGCTCTAAGTAAAGAATAGCCTAAAGGAAGGGCTAAAATCTGAAGAATGAGATGCCAGATAGTATTCTATAAATGAAGGTTACAGACTATAAATTTTTCAAAATATCTTCATGCAGAACAAAATGAGGTTAGTATTCTCCAGCCAGAAGCTGATGGACTTCGCTTCTATTCTTTATACATCTCTTTCATCAATTCTCTTGTGGATATTAGTAAAATCTAACTCAAGATCCAACTTCTCCCACTCACCCCCTTTCTAGAAATTGCTTTGAAACAAGTAGGAAAAGCAACTCACCTACTCACAATAAGCATTTAGTATAATATGAACAAATGTTTATATTCTACAAAGAACGGTAAGAGTAAACAAGTAGAAATATAAATTTTAAGAGAGATTAAAATATATATTATTGAAAACACAAAGAGTCACTATAAATAAGGCATTACATCTAAAAGAACATATAGATAAACATTTGAAAATTCAGTGAACTTTTAGTCACTTGACAAGTAGTATTTATATTATTGAGAAAAACTACAATTATTTTCATCATCCCTGACTCCCAGAAATATGTACATCCATAAAATTTCACTTATACATGGGGGATCCCAAAAACACAGAATTTATTTATAAAAAATTATGTATTTATCATTATATGTTTAAACTTCAGTCATATTCAAAGTACTCTCCATTTGCTATAATATACCTACTAAGATGTTTTTCCCTTGCTGAAAACAGTTTTAGAACTCATTTTGATGCCTTTTAGTCCTTTGGCCATTTTTTGTTTCACCTCTTCCACATTGGCAAAATGTTTCTATTTGAGGTCTGTTTGCATCCAGGGAAACAAACAAACAAACAAAAAAGCCGCTGGGGTGAGATCAGGTGAATAGGCAGGGTGAGACACTGGGGTCATGCTGTTTTTGGTCAAAAACTGCTGAACACTCACTGAGGTGTGGACAACATAAAACAGATAAACACATTGAAAAAGTCTTCAAAACGAACCCAGCACTGGTTGGTGTGGCTCTGTGGATTGAGTGCTGGCCTGAGAACCAAAGGGTGGCCAGTTTGATTCCCAGTCAGGGCATATGCCTGGGTTATGGGCCAGGTCCCCAGCAGAGGGCACACAAGAGGCAACTACATAGTGATGTTTCTCTCCTTTTCTCCCTCCCTTCCCTTCTCTCTAAAAAATAAATAATTAATTTGAAAAAATTTATGGAAGCTGAATGCAGCCTCTCACAACAACACCAGCTAGTACACTGACACAGATAGGTTCCTGGAACACCCACCTAGTGGGGAAGCCTATACTACAAGCAGCCTGCAATCCAAAAAAAAATTCTGCTTTTTTTGGGTCCCCCTTCATTATGTTTACTAGGCTTTACATACATATTGTAAGGACTATCTTAAAAATGTGGGAGGGGGCAAGGTATGAGAGGGTGGAGGGTTTTCATCCTAGAGAGAATTCAAACCACAGTTTTAGCCCATGCCCCACTGGTATATTTCCTGTGCACCATGCAATTTTTAAAGATTTCATTGTGGTCTTCACTTAGTTTTAATTCTTCATTTTAAAAAATATTTTATTTATTTATTTTTATGGAGAAAGGAAAGGAGGGACAAAGAAAGGGAGAGAAACATATATGTGAGAGATAAACATCAGTTTCTTATACAGACAAACCCTGAACAGGGGCCGAACCCTGGGACAGAACCTGCAACCCAGGCATGTGCTCTAAAGGGGATCAGACCAGCGACTTTTTGTTTTGTGGGACAATGCCCAATCCAGGGAGCTACACCAGTCAGGGCTCAAATTCTTCATTTTAACTTCTAGGATAAAGCTGCCATGTAGTGAAATCAAAGTTCCCTTCTTCACTTTGGGGGTTTTCAGTGGTTTCTAAAATATAGAGACAAATAAATCTCATTGTGTTTTGAGGCAGTTATATTTTGTTACCTACAGGTTTCTGGTCCACAGTGAAACACCATCTCTCACTGGGATGCAAGCATCAAAGAAAGAGAAAATAATGCAAGAGAATTTTATCATGCAAAGACTTAGGAAAGAAAATTGAAAAATATAGGGGGAAAAACATTAGTAGAGGCCCTCAAGCAAGACAGAATTTAGCATATTTAACAAGAAAGGATTAGTGGGACTGGGGCAGAGTTTGGGAGACGAAGGTTTGCCAAACTCAACGGTTGCATCTCTTGATTCAGGCTCCTGTCTTGTAGGGCAATAAAAGGTCGATAGGCCTGATTTACACATTAGACGGTCAATCTTTATACTGCTTGCGGACTTTACTGAAAGCAGACAAGAGCAGAATGGGGACCAATAGGGTTTTCCTTCATTTTTTAAACTTTCTCTAATTCTCCCCCTAACTCCAACACACACACAAACACAAAAAAATAGAGCAACTACAGTAGCAAAACAAACAATGGGCACAACAATAAAAATGTAAGCGACAAAAATAAACTATGTGACAAGATAGTTTATGAGCAGGTGAGGAACACCCAATCAACTTGTCCAGAATCACCACCATCTTCAGGAATTTCTCCTTTTTTTCCTTCCACAGGTTACTTAGTAAATGACATAGCTGAATATTTGGCAGTGATCCTGCATAATTAACAAGACATGATGGGTACAGGGTCTGCAAAAAACCTCCCTGCAAAATAGTATTTGAATATATCCTGAAACTGTCTCAGAAAACCACCTGAGTAGATTGCAGCCAAACAGACTCAGATGGGGAAACTCATCCTTTAATATATTATTTGTTTCAGCTGCATGATTTGAACGCTCACACCGTAATGGTGTGGAAAAATGAGTAAATGGCCAGAAACTGGGGAGATTTCAAAGGGAGGTATCTGCCAAAGAGAGAGAGCAGCTCTCAGAAGTGTGGTAAAGGAGAAGGGAAACTTACTTTTCTATAAGTTTTCCTTTCCTTTGGTTACTTCCCTACAAGTACTTCTTATTTGCTGTAACACATAAAGCAAATTTATCTGACAAGCACATTAATGTGGAAGATAGTTAAAAAACCCCAACACTGAGAAAAAATTAACAGTGAAATTTCTGGCATCTCTGTAAATATTATTTTTGAATTAAGTATTATGTTTGACGTTATGAAATTAACTAAACAAAAAACCCCTCTGGAATGGAAGTGAACGTCAATATACACTAAGAAGATAAGAAAACACAATTTTAGCATCTGGAATTTTTCAGTGAAAAGTTTAGTATGGTGTACAACTACACTAGGCAGTTAGAGGAGCGATTCAGAACAACTCCGGTGTAAATGCCCAAGTTATGAGTTCTGAGTCTGCTCTTTATTACTGTGGTACTGAATCTCTCTGATTATCACTTTTGTTGGCAGTAAAGTCAGAACAATTATAGGCTATACTTTATAGTCACTTATGGGGATTATAGGAGGTCTGGCTTGTGTAGGCCTTAGAATGGTGATATATAGGTAATGGCCAGGATATCCAGTGAGTGACTTGGTGTTGGCTAATAGCACTGGCATGAGTTTTAGCACCTCAACAAAGAATTTTGTTTTTTTTTTTCTTTTTACTTAAATGTAAAAATGATCATTTCAAATAGAGTTTATCAACAAGATGGCAGCATAGGCAAATAGGGCTCACCTCCTCACACAGCAACATCAAAATTACAACTAACAAAAAAACCATTATTCAGACCTGCCAGAGACTGAGCTGAATGGAAGTCCTACAACTATGGAACTAAAGAAGAAACATCAAGACTAGCAGGAGGGGTGGAGACACAGAATGGGCTGGTCCCACACCCCCAGGGAAGCTGTCAAAATTAGGAGACAAAGAAACATGGCCCAAATGAAAAAACAGAACAGAACTCCAGAAAGAGAACTAAACAAAATAGAGACAAGCTACCTATTAGATGCAGAGTTCAAAGCACTGGTCATAAGGATGCTCAATGAACTTAGGAGAGGAGCAGATGAATTCAAAGAGAACTTCAACAACATAAAAAAGGACATGGAAATCATAAAAAAGAGCCAGTCAGGAAATACTAATTGAAATGAAGAACAATTTACAGGGAATCAACAGCAGAGTGGATGAAGCCAAGAATCAAATGAGTGATTTGGAATATAAGGAAGCAAAAATAGCCAATCAGAACAACAAAAAGAAAAAAGAAACCCCCCAAATGAGGACAGTGTAAGTAGCCTCTGGCACAACTTCAAGCATACCAACATTTGCATCGTGGGGGCACAGGAAAAGAAGAGAAAGAGCAAGAAATTGAAAACCTATTTGAAAAAATAATGACAGAAATATCACCTAACTTGATGAGGGACATAGACATACAAGTCCAGGAAGTGCAGAGTCCCAAAGAAGATGGACTGAAAGAGGCCCACACCAAAACACATAATAATGATAATGCCAAATGTTAAAGACAAAGATAGAATCTTAATAGCAGCAAGAGAAAAGAAGTTAGTTATCTACAATGGAGTTCCCATAAAACCTTCAGCTGATTTCTCAAAAGAAACTTTGCAGACTAAAAGGGATTGGCAAGAGATATTCAAAGTGATGAAAACAAGGACCTACAATCAAGATTACTCTACCCAACAAAGCTATCATTCAGAATCAAAGGGTAGAT
The DNA here is from genome assembly GCA_004024845.1 of Tonatia bakeri. Lineage (NCBI taxonomy): Eukaryota > Metazoa > Chordata > Mammalia > Chiroptera > Phyllostomidae > Tonatia > Tonatia bakeri. Next base: position 194,148 of record PVIA01001974.1, read on the forward strand.
AAAGAGCTTCCCAGACAACAAAGAGCTAAAGGACTTCATCACCACCAAACCAGTATTATATGAAATGCTAAAGAACCTTTAGGAAGAAGAAGATGAAAAATATGAACAATAAAATGGCAAAACATAATACTTATCTATAATTGAATCTAAAAAAAATAAATGAACAGCAGAACAGAGACAAAATCATAGGTACAGAGAATGTTTTGATAGATGCCAGATGGGAGGGGGGTTAGGGACAAGGGAGGTGAAGGGATTAATAAATACAAATTGGTTGTTACAGAATAGTCATGGGGCTGTAAAGTGCAGCATAGGTAATATAGTAGCCAAAGAATATACAGGCATGACCCACAGACATGAACAATGGTGTGGAGAGTGCCTGAGGAAGTGGGAGGGGGTCTCAGTGTAGGAGGGCAAAGGGGGAAAAATTATAACAACTGTAATAGCATAAACAATAAAATATAATTTAATTAAAAAATAAAAATAATAAAATTATTTTAAAAAAACAATTATCTCAAACATTGCATCTCAGCCATGCTTTTCCTAACAAAGCTATGAGTAACCATAAAGGAATTTTGTTCATAACACTAGTAAATACTCAGAAAGCAGTGGAATAATAATCAGGAGGCCAGAGGATTTTTTTAAACACTGTATTAATCATCTGTGCTCCTTTGAGCTAATCCTCAGATATCTTATCTATAAAACAGAAGCAAATAATTTTGACCATTAACTCCCCGTAGGATGACCAGAATAATTTTATAATCAAATAAAGAAATAAAATTGGGCTTATGATCTACTGCAGTACATGGCAGACTACTCAGACTGAGTCTTAGTAGATTTTAAAAGGGATTGCAGTAAGGGCCAGATATTTATGGGTTTGAGGACTAACCTTGAGCAATTTAAGTGGGCCTTTCAATGGGTAAACTGAATGAAATTTGGCAAAAAATAATGTTATAATAGTTTAGGACTGATTGGCTCGCTGAAGTGAGAATCTTGAAAAGAATCTTAAGAAGCAAACAGCTTCTTGATAAGCAAGTATTTTCCCTGTTAGAGCTATCTATTGTCCTGAGAAGGAGGCTATTTGCCCAGATGAACAGCTATTGTTCTCAGAAGAGACTCTCTAGTATTTGTATAAATTGATTTTTAGCAAGTTCTTCAAGCAAACAAGACATTTACTGGTTTACTATTTTATCTTCTCTGAGCAAGAATTTCCTGAAACAAACAATAAAGTCACACTGATGAAGAAAGCATCCTTAGTTGTTAGTCTCATAAGTAAGCTGTACAGATGCAGTCTCAATTCTTACTTTTGAAAAAGGACAATAACTTTAGAAAACAGAACCACATAAAAAATAATAGAATCATGTAGTAGAATGAGACTTTACAAATCACCTTATTCACATCAATCTTCTCAATCCCCAATTGATGGATGAAGATGAAACTCAGAGAAAAAGCAAATGATTTCCCCATACTCTGCCTCTGGAGTGACAGTCTTGTAACCCCTATGTCAAGACTCTCCTGGTGGATGCCTGACCTCATTATCCAATCAAAAGACAGTATCTAAATCCAAGCTCACCACACAATATTGCTGCTCTTAAAGTTTCATCTCTCCCTAACTTCCATCCAGAGATAAACTTCAAAGTTTACCTAGACAAAGTTCAAATATACCTAGAGGATAGCAGACCAAAAGTAAAGGAAAATGCAAGACTGTGTGCAAGAGGGGATACATGCACACACATAAACACATGAATGCAAAAAATCCTAGTAACCAAGAGATTTAGATTAGTACACTTTACATTGAAATAAAACTATTAAGGCAATTTTCTCAGAGGTTTCATTTTTTCCTCACCAACTATAGAGCTGATCAATATGCAGAAGTGTTGTATATTAAGGAGTCTCCTTTAGCCCCAAATTGCCTGCCCCTCCTAAAAACAAAACAAAACAAAACAAAAAAAGCAATTTGCACTTTGGCAAATTGTTTTACAAAGCTACTACAGCAACTAAAAATTCAAACCACTAAATTATACATAATAGCCTAACAGTTAAGTTCCCATCTTGATGATAATTAAACTGATTATATATAAGCATCTGGTTTTAAGCATGTATTTAAGAAAGGCCCAGCTTTTCTTACCTAATTCTGTTATTTAATTAGACCAGAAATGCTCTAGATTCTAACCAGTTCTTCCTTAGACTTTTACTTTAGAATCTAACTGTGGTTAATCTTATTTTTCATCTGAGGTGATTTTTATTTCTTTTTTAAACTTTGAATGGTTGGTCAGGAAGTACTGAGAAAGAACCACCCCATTTATTCTCCAAGAAGGTCACGTCCTAGTAGTTAGACATGGGATTCTTAGTCATGTGACCCTGGTACAGTTACTCTCTGTTTCTTAGTTTCCCCATTTGTAAAATAAAGCTTCTGTCAAAATTTTACATGAAAAAAGCATCTAAATGCCAAATAAATATAAATTATTATTATCATACATAAAGGCTTTTGTAACAAAATACCAATAACTCTTTGGAAAGCAGCATTTCCTAGTTATGTGGAATATTATTTTGAAATACTGTAAGTTTCTCTTTTTTTTTGAAAGCTCCACAACTGTTTCCTACCATCACCTACTTCTGATTCCCCACTCATAAATAAAGCATTGGCATGTATAACTAAAACTTATTCTGTAAGTAGTTATGGATTGAGCACAATATCTGTTTTGTTGACTTCTACATATGCTGTATTAATGGTCTTCCTTACTGTTCAAAGTTCTGTCATGGGGCACACAGCTGTCATCGCCCACATCTGCTGATGCAGCCCACAGGGCCTGGCCTCTCACTGAGCACGTGAATAAGGATGAGGTCCCTAGCTTCATTACCATAAGGCAGTTTGAACATTTCATTCAAGCGTTATCAAGTAATGTATATCAATTACATCCTGCATATGATTTCAACATAATACATTTTAAGAGCATATGAGAACCACAGCCATAAAAGAATTTGCTTATAAAAGCAGCGAGTCCATTTTGGTTTCTTTCCACTGCACATTTTAGCCTGTGCACTTATGCACCTATACACACATTTTCTCAGATACAGCATTCCACCCGAACTTGCAGGAGAAATTAGACTTTTCTATTAGAACATTTTATTTTAAGGCAGAAGAGACTACAACACCTTTAAAAATGATTTAAAGTCTATCATAATCTCCTATTCCCCCATCATCCTTCAACTTTCTTGATACGACTGTAGACATACATTTTAAAACTTCCATCAGCACAGCTATATCACTAATATTAGAAAGGCCAAATCAAAAGCAAGTAGAATAAATGCCATCTCATAGTAGAATTATGAAAGGTCATGGAAAAAGGGTTTCCCTTACCTGAGTTTGATATTCCATTGAGCCTGAAGTTTCAACCGCCAGAGTTCCATTCTTTGAACTTCTAGATAAAGCCGTCACTGGCAAAAGGATTCCTGCCCACTCACCCCTTTAAGATAGAAATCACGAGAAGAGGCAAAACAGATTCAAAAGAAGGAGTTTACCAAAAATAGGGTGAAGAGAAAGGAGAAAGGGAGGGAGATTGACGCAGCCAGGGAGTACACACTAATGAAGAATATGGCTGCCGGAAGTGCCGTGGGGTCTGCTATATATAAATATATAGGACTCAGTTCTTCACGCAGGCGCAGAGTACATTTCTTTGCCTTTTCAGGTGCTCTTCATGAGCAGGTATCCATCCGCACAGAGCGGAGCAATTTGGGGAGTACCCGAAGACAAACTTTATCTACCAGAACCTTTCAAAAAATAACCGAAAGACATTGCCATTCCTTTAAAACAGGCTCAGCCTGTGTCAAAGTCATTTAAAATTTCTAGATCTCCTTAACTGGTAACATGTGGTATCACTTTTAATCATTATGTTCTTAGAGGGGAGAAGTATAAAAGTTATTTTACAACCATTAAAGTAAGCAGAGATGCAACAGTGTATAAAGGCAAATTAAAAATCCAACTGCTTGCTAAGGTCAAAGACATATGGGTATTTACTTAGGATGAGCAGTTCTTGGGGGTACACAGAACGGCACATGTCTGGGATCTAAAATGTGGGTGTGGAAGAGCATACAGGAAAAAAGAAAAAAAAGAGTATTTAAAGGATAAAGAAAGCAGTGGCCACAGATCCATCTTGCCAACTAAACCATTTCTCTTTCTGTGTAATCTGTGTAATTCAGTTCAACACATGGCAATAATCTATGAATCCTCGCCTTCCGGCAGTGTTAGAGTCTGGTGAGTAGGCTCTGGGAGCAGGAAAGCACAAGTGTAAAGAGGGAATCACCTTGATTACAAAGATAACATTGTATAGCTATGTACACACTGGAAAGCAAAATCTGAAACAGCCAGCCACATTATTTTCCTTGAGACATTTCTATTGCCTATTGAAATGTTTAAGTTTTAGAGGATGCCAATATCGGTTTTCAGGACTTAGGAGGACTCATATTTACAGAGTTCAAGACCTATCTAATATCTTTGAGTTTCATTTTAGAAGGAAAACACATTTTCTTGTTATGATAGTGTTTCAAGTTCTCAGCCATATCACTCAGGCTTTGGAAAACACTGGCAAGTTCACTTTCAATGAGTTATTTTAGCCTAATTACCTTTCTCTTCTTTTCATTTCCTTGCCATTCCACTCACACTAGTGATCTAGCATTTGAGACAGGCTAATAAAACACAACTCAAGAGAAATACTGCAGTAGGCTTAAAAGACCAAAAGCAAAGAATATTCCATACAAAAGCTAAATTACTGGTGGTTTTTCAAACATATGTTTTATTTTAAAGTGTGCACTTTATACTTGTTTCATATATACATAAAAGGAAAAAAAACATTTAAAATAAAACAATAGTAATTTAATAATATTAAAACTTAGTTTGAGGTTCAGAACTACAAATTTGACCAAATGAGAACGCTAGAAGGTTGTTGCACCAAAACAAGTAGATTAAAAACAGTTTATCAAATGGCATTTTTTTTATCATTCATAGATAAGTATCTTCAATATTCCTGTTTTTAGTAGAAAGGATTGTTATTTCAACAATTTTCAAATTAATCTCTAAAAGATAATCCTTCATTATCCTCTGAGTATACCACAGATTCTTTTAATCTGGGTCATTTATTCAAGGAGATTAAACTCTATTCCTTGATGAGCTAAGTAAGCATTTCTTTGGTAATATTTTACATTGTGAGTGGGGATAGATTTAACTAAAAAGGAAGGAACTGTTAGATTTCAACTGAAAATGAATATTGCTTTCCCTCTCTGAAGAGCCATTTATTTTAACCAGTGAATATGAAACATTTATCTCAAAAAGTTTCAGCTGAACAAGCTATTCTCTGCTGTGGAGAATGGAGGTTTCTCTTCAGTGGGAATATCTAGATAGACAGGAAATTACCCCAGATAAAGAATATTCATGTTATTTTAAATTCCAAAGCCAAAATCCTGCCCCAAACAATAACCACAGTTATCATGGTTTCCCTGTTGAAAAACCACTGTTTTCCAGAACGTTAATTTAGTCTTCCACCATCGTGGCCTATCATTTTGAATAACCATCTGAATTAGGTTGGACTATATAATGGATGCATCAGAATTCTAGAGCCACCATATTTAAAATATATTATCACTTTCCCAGATTTAAAGCACTTCAAAACTCCTCAGTGTTCTTAGAATACAATCCAATTCCTCATTACCATAGAAAATGAAGTTTTACGTGACCTGGTCTCAGCCTTCTTCCACAGACTCATCTCATTACATCCTCTCCTTAGCTCATGTACTGAAGCCATACTAACCTGATCCAGTTTTACAAACATACCAAACTCATTCCGTCCTTAGAGCCGCCATACCTTCTATTCCCCTATGGACTTTGTGTGGTAGGCTTTTTCTGACTTTGGTGGTCTCAGTTCAAATGCTGTATCCTTCAGGGAACCCTTCTCTGAGTATTTTCTTACCTAAAGTATTCACTCTACCCTAGTTACCCTGTGATTTTTTCCTTTTATAAAACTAATTATGATATCGTTAGCTTGTTTATTGATTTTGCCTGTTCCTTATGTCTTTCTCAACAAGAACATAATTCCCTTGGGAGCTGGATGAAGAGATCTGGTACTTAACTTGGTTATTCACTGTGAATCTCCTGAGCCAGGATCAGTGCCTGGCATTTGAAAGACCTCATTACGTATTTATTGAATTAATAGTGAATTATGTAAGTGAATGAATAAAGGAAATGCCCTAGAGGAGGTTAAAATCCAAAATCTGTGGCCTACACATTGTAGCTGTACTTGCCTGTTATCTTCATAATACTGAGATAATATATTCTCCTAGCTGTTTTTATTAAATGAAGTGAGGTATGTAAAATCCTCAGTACTATACTTAACATATATTACTCATCCGTAAGCTCATAATCACCACAGCTATGATTATTGCTAATAATATCATCATTAACCTAACTCACATTGATCTGAACAAACTAAATGTCATCTAAATTATTTTTAAAAATATAAATTAACTTACACTAATGAATAAAGAAGTTCAATATTACAAAATCATAATCTTCATCATTAGTTATATATCATTATTGAAACTGAAGATTAACAATAAAAATCTTGCCAATGTAAGACGGCTTTCATCAGGAGATCCAGACTTTCAATTGTGCTCACAAAGTTCTCAAATGTTGTACATGGGCAGCAAAGGATTTACGTCTTTAATTAGTCTCATAATATATTATTGGAATGTAATATTGAGAACTGTGGAGGAGGTGGGCTCAGGTGGTCACCCTGTATGTATAGTGCTTTTGGGTAAACTTAAATAAGGTGTTCAGACTTCCAATGAGTTTTAAAATTAGTCTTTAACATAGAACTTCTATCTTAAGAAGACACCATACAGAGTAAGTAATGGAGTAACTCTTCCAAGTAGAATGTGAGTGTATGTGCAAACACACACACAGGCCTTCTGATGTAGAATAACAGTCAGGGCCTCACTCAAGGCTATTGTCCTCATATTGCTACCACTAAAATTATTAATATAAATCCATAGGAGCAACATGTCAGAGCCCGAACAAATAACATCTTTCTTTTCAAGGCAAAATAATCTTGTTTTTCTATACAGCTTCTAGCGTTTAAGACTAATTGTGTTTTGTAAGATAGCCATAGAAACTTGAACTATAATATTCCATTTTCCTCTAGCCGTTTTCATTGTATCTACTTTTCCTGTGAATTATTGTCAAAACACAATCCAAAGACAAAATGAGTTTATGCATTTGAGGAGAAAGTTAACTACAGCCCACTATCAATTTTTAAGGGCTAATATTTTATTTGGTATGACCAAAACTTAGTTTTATCTGTATATATCCTATAATTGCTCATAATTGGACCATAATAATAATCTTAAAAATTCACATAGTAAGTGGCAAAAGTAAAATGATTTTTTTCAAAATTAAAAAAATGAAAATCTTAAGATGAATGAAATAAAATTAAGATTTAAAAAGTGGTACAGAGTCTTGACCTTCAGTAAATATTTTAGTTCAGTCACAAATTTTGTTGTCTGATCAAATAATTTACATAATTGTGTCTTATTTTATTAGATAACAAAAGATACATTCTGCTTCAAATGAAACAGTGATTACAGAAGTAGGGAAGTAGAACAGACATAAACAGAACTGTTCATCAAAATTACTTTTTGAATTCTAAACCTACCATTAAAGAATGTCAAACCTAGTGTAAATAATTACCACTCTGGTTTCAGTCTCCCCATAAAATTATCAGAGATTTGAATGATCTCTTCCTATAATAGTGCCATTTCTCTGACATGAAAATATAGTGTTTGTGAATTACTACTGTTCCAGCTGTGCTACACACAGTTCCTGTACCCACAAAAGCCCCCTTTCAGGAGAAATTGACTTTCAGAGACTTTACTGAAACCAAAGTGTGGCACAGCAAGCCACTTTAAATGGTGTGACTACCCAAGTCACAGCTTTTTAAATCATGGAAGGTTTTGCCTTTTGAGGTTTTCATCTATAGCTGATCAGCAGCTACAGATTGATGTAGAAAGACAGATACATCTAATAAATTCCTTCTCTTTATCATACAACCATAAGATAAACTAAAGAATCCTCAATTAAAAGTGAGATGGGAAAAGGAATCACTGTGTTTTTGATTAGACATAAATGCAACTATACCAGCCTTAAATATTAATCTTTGCTACTGTAGTATTCTAGAATTCCTCACATGGAACCCAAGATCCAGCTTCAGTACTTGTGAGATATATCTGTTACATCACATCTTTGATTTTTCATAAGATTCTGTTTGTTGTTCTGTATGTATCATTATGGTAAATGAACTTTGTTTGAGCTAGCTTAGTAGGCCTTGGTTATTAGCCATTAAAAGAGACAAAGATTTTTCCATAAAAGTAAACTGATTTTTAGTAGTCAGGGTAATTCTAACTTTACATCGAAATGGATATTTATGATATGAATATAGAGCTATAGCCTTTCTCATATCCTATGTATCCCCCCATCCCACAACACACAAAAGTATGACTACCAACTGTCCACCAAATGCTCTCACAACAGAAAATTGAGAGCTTATCTCTTTGAAAATAGAAGCAAGTCAACAAGCCCTCAATGAAGTAACCACAGAGTCAGTTGTTAAGCTCTACACACTCAGTTGCAGATGTGTGGAAGTATCATCCTAAAAATTTTACAATTTAAATTCCCAAGAATATTTTCCATTAACTGAGGTTGAAGACATGCTGGTTAAAGAGATGAGTGTCATTAGTGTCTAATAAAGAAAAATGGTGAAACTGGAGTTTGAAAAGAAAGAAAAACATGATACAAAATTATGTTAAAAGTATGGGTAATTATAAGGTTTCAGAAAAAAGTGGAAAAAGCAAAAGCTATTTTTTAAACTGAAATCTTTCAGTACAAATAGATTCACATACACGAAGAGGGAGAGAGTGCTAGACAAAGGGGGAGATATTTTATTCACTGTTATAATAATTAAACATCTGTGTTTTACTAAGAAAAATGGAAAGGTGTTGAAATATTTCAGATTGGAAAATGACTAGTGAAATCTGGTACATATATTTAAGAGAATATTATATATAATCTGTTGAAAAAGAGTTAGCTTTAGCCAAACACAAGTATGAAGCTAAACAAATCAAGTCCAATCTGTACACCTGCCGGTGAATAAACATGTGATCATGATCAGTTTGTTTAACTTGTATGGACCTTAAACATAAGTGAAGAGTGAAATTTATCCCAAAGATTGTTGTGTGAACTGAAAATATGACATAATAGAGCAATAACCTTGGATTCAAAAGACTGCACTGTCGCGGCTACCGACCAGCAGTGACCATGGAATGCTGCAGATGGCTCGTCGAAACACGAAAAACATACACAGAGACAACTGAGTCCTGTGGTGAAATAGGGACAAAACAGCCACTCCTTCTAGTGGGGAGTGCTGGGCCACCCTCCCTAGGGGAGAGGACCCTAGGGGAGAGTGCCCCATTCTCCTGTCTCAGCAGGCTTTTATTGGGTTCGTTTGCATAAGAATTCAGGTACAGCTCATTACTCATTGCCAGGAATAAAGGATCAAACAATAGACAAAAAGAAATCTGAGGGCTTATTTTGAGTCAGGGTCAAAGAGTTGTAAAAGACTTTGAGGAACAAACTTACTTCCTCCTTGGACCCTTCTCATTCAACCAAGAGCATTCTAAACAAAGCAGGTTTCACAGGATTTTACATATTTTTTCTTAGGCCTGATCACCTGGGGAACTCACACTTTCCAGCATAGGGCAGCACCACCCTGTCATTGTTTCAGGCTTAGGTGCAAGGGAAGTAAGGCAGCCAAGAGATAAGGAGATTTTCTCGCAGACAATGAGGACTCAGGCTTTGTCAGAGCTGAGGGGTGAGGGTCCATCACCCTCTTTTGCTGTAGCCCCCAAAGTCTTTCCTTGGTGGCATCCCACATGATCATGCCTGTCTTAGGTTGTTCCCCCCTTGGGGAATCTTACCCATCATTGGCTAACCAACCAAGCATTGGGAACCAGGCAGGTTGAAGTAGAAAGGAGCAGAAGTGGTGCTCCTGCCAGGGAGATAAGCTTTTGTCTCCTTGCTGGCTTACGGTTCCAAGGTCGTTCCCTCAGCCTTAGCCTTGGCGGGGTTACAGCTTCTGATACCAGGCAGGGTGGTTCCCAACACTGCATTCTATGTTCAAGTACATCTTTAAGATATTGAAACTCTGACTAGGTTCTTTATATGTTAATAAGAGAATATATACTGCACTTGACCTATTCAGTTATTCTCTGAAAATATTGTGTAAATTAATGTATGAGTTATTTTAGGTTTTGTTGTTATCATTACTGTTATTGGATTAGAAATTCCTTGAAGGCAGAATCACACTTGAGTGTTTATTAAGTATGTTTATTAAGTGCTTATTAATATCTTGATGAATAAAAATAATGTTTCAAATAATTTTTAAATGTTTCAGAACCATAGAATTAAAATATTTAAAGTTGAATTTTGAGTTGTATTAAAAAATTAAGAGGCCAATTTTGTTAGAGCTTGTATAAATTTATAAATGCAAAAGAAAGACTGATAAGGTCCTACAATGATGATATAAAATATATTAAATGTATAAAATGTTCTATATTTAAATATAATTAAAATAAGTTTTGGGAAATAGGGTTATCCAAATACTTTAGTTAGATACTTTTCAAAAGAGAGTGAAAATAAAATGAATAAAACAAAGCTAGAAATTATCACATTCAAAATAAAATATTTTTAATCTTAAAATGTAAAATACATATTCTGCACATTCAAAAAACAAATCAGGGCCCTGGCTGGTGTGGCTCAGTGAATTGAACACCTACCTGTGAACCAAAGGGTCACCAGTTTGATTCCCAGCCAGGCCAGGTCCCCTGTAGGGGACATGTGAGAGGTAACCACACTTTGATGTTTCTCTACCTCTCTTTCTCTCTTACTTCCCCTCTGTAAAAATAAATAAATAAAGTCTTTAAAAAAAAAGAAAAGGAGACTATGGTGATAGCCATACTAACAAATATATCTTCTGTGGCAGGCATTCTTCTAGGATGTTTTCAACCATTATACTATTTTAAATTATTAAACATTCTCTCATGCAACTGTCATTAAGTACTTCCATCTTGTAGATGGAATAAAATGAAGTCTTGAGGGTTTAGTATTTTATCCAAGGTCATATAGATGATAAGTATAAAATTCATCATTGAAACTCAGTTCACCTTCCCCAAAAGTCAAACTCTTACACCCTATTGCAACTTGAAGTATAAAAATTCACATTAATTATTCTATACTTGGTCAGTTCTTAAAAATATCTTTTGGATATACTAAAATTTTACTAATAGCCATTCTAATTGACCTTAAACAACATAGATTCTTTATAGAATGCAGCTAATCTCTCTAAAGAGAATTTTTCAGTCCATTATTTATGTTTTTTAGTTTTGAAAAAACTGTCTACAGCTTAATAATAACTAATAATAGATACAATCTATACCTATTCCCATCACTTCATTCCAATAATCTCTTGCTTTAAAGACTTTTAGGACCATCATAGGTAATCACTAGAACATATAGGTTCATCAGTGGTGGGGTACCTCTATTAAGGAAGCAAATTGTGTGCAGTAAGAGATATGCAAACAAAAGTTTTCTCCTTTGTGTAGAAAGGAATGCAGATAAAACAAATGACTTGACACTCAAGAAAATGTTGGAGAGTAGTATCTGTGAGGCTGTAGAATAACCTGAGAAAGTACTATTGTTGTTCTTTTTTTGTTTTCAAAAAGAGAAAAGTAACATGATTCTAAAAATATTGTTCAACTCAACAAATATTAAATGTGGACATATTGCTTCTTACTTTAAAAGGTGGCTATTTTCCTTCTCCTTGATTATGGCTGGCCTTGTGATTTTGTTTGACCAATAAAATGTAGTAGAAGTAAACAATCCTTAACCATTACTTCAATTATGTTTACCAGTTAAATGTACTTTTCACCATTTTCTTAATATTTGTTGACTTCATACACAGTTCAGCATTTGTGAGACTCATCATATTAGTTCTAAAATATTAAAAAATGTCAATAACAAAAAAGTAGCATATAACTCATTACAGATTATTTCCTAAGGCATAATTTGAAGGTTTGGGTTTGGTCACAGCCAATTTACATAATGCAAAAGCTGAAACAGAAGTTAGTTCTATGAAAAGCAGTTTTTAGAAATTGCTTTTTCTCACAGTAGAGAACATCTAATTAACTTTTGTGTTATAAAGTCAAGTGGCATTGCCTTGTTTCAGAAATGTTTCACCCTAGCTGATGTGTCTCAGTGGATTGAGTGCTAGCCTGAGAACCAAAGGGTCGATGGTTTCATTCCTAGGCAGGGCACATGCCTGGGTTTCAGGCCAGGTCCCCAGTAGGGAGCACACAAGAAGCAACCACACACTGATGTTTCTCTTCCTCTTTTTCTCCTTCCCTTATCCTCTCTCTAATTAATAAATAAATAATCAATCTTAAAAACATAAATGCCTTAAAGAAATGTACAATAAAAGGAGAAAAAAGCAGGAATAAAATAGAATAATCAAAAACTCAGCTAATAAAATCAGAAATATTGAAATGAATAATCAGATGTAGAAGAACCAAGTCAAGTTAGACAACTAATATACAAAATACTTGAAAATGAATGTAAGTTCACAGATGTCTGATCAGGTATAAAGAACAGCAGTTGAACAAAACGGGTAGAGTTGTAGAGATTAATCAATCTTTTAAGGATGATATCAAAATTATGAAGAAAAAAATAAGAAATAACCTCAAAAGAGAACATGAAAATCATGTTAACTTGGTTATCTGATATACACTCAAATTCTGCTGTCTTCCATCATTATTTTGAAATGTAGAAACTTTTTTGTTCATATTTTTTATTTGCAAATGACTTTTGCATTATCTCTAAGCATTACCCAGTCAGTGGCCACATATATTATTCCCATATCACTGATTATAAGTGCATAGAAAACACTTGTTCACAGGTTCTCTGAATTCCAGCCCTTCAAGCGCTGAGGTCGTTTGCTTGTTTGTTTTTTACCAGACCACCACTGTATAAAAATTGGTCAGTGAGTGTATGGGATATCAGGACATCATCTGAAACAAATTCTTGAAAAAGGAGCCACATACTAAACCTGACAAGTTCTGGAGAGACCTGCATGGTGGGCCTTACAAACTCAGAGCCCAAAAGTAACACAGGATGGTCTGAAATTAAAACTTCCTAACTGTTATGAAGGTGAGCCATGCTGGGCAGTCATGTCCTAGGCTGGTATATTATTTAACAAAGGTCAATCTGTATGTGAGCCTGTATGTTGTCTTTTTGTATCTACAATAGCACACCTTTGGAAAATCAGAGTAATCTCCTCTTTTCCATACCCTCAAGGCACAATCTCCCACCAGAGGGAGAGACCATGGAAACCCTGACTGTTACCTTGTTACCCCAAAACCATGTCTATATGTTGTAAATATTAATTGTTAACTACACTATACCCACCAGTGTAAAACAAGTCTGTGCCTCTCTGTTTCACTCTTTATCCAATCTCACAGATTTTCCTGCTTTGCTTTCTCCTATCTCCCTAATCTACCACCAGTGGATTTTATGGAACCCTCCCTTAGGTCTTCCCCTTTGATTCTAGTGCATAAAATAAGCTGTAAAACTGCCAGTCTCTGGAGCATTTTCTCAGTCCCTTATGATTTTGCCTCCAAGCAGTTGTCAGTTTGACTCAAATAAACTCTTGTAAGACTTTTTCTTAGGCTGGACATTCTTTTGTCAACACTTTAAAAAAGGATTTGCTGTAATTCCAACAAAATAAGCATCTCTCAACATTTTCCAAGAATTAGGACCTCCTGAATTATCACTTTGCTTCAATGCTTATCTCTAGTTTCCTGAACAAAGAGAAAATGCTTACTGTGCAGCCATTCCTGACCAACAGGTCCCATATTGGAACTTGGTTTTCATTCTTGCTGAGATTGCCTCATCCCCTGAATAAACTTGTCTTTTCCAGATGGTGCAGCTATCTTCAAACCTATTGTCTACTCTGAGCTTGCAACCACTGTTCAGTTTCTTTGTCTTTATTTATAGGCCATTAAGTAAAATTCCATTTTTTCTATGATTCACCATACTTTTGGTTAACATGTTCACTATTAATTTTTATGAATTTCTCTCAAGTTCTGATCATTGGTAGTAAGGTTTCATCCTACCTCTTTCGAAACTCCATGTTCCAGTCATAAAAATTGTCACAACAGTTTTCCAGAACTTTAAAGAGTCAGCCTTTTCCGCCTCTTGCAAGTTAGCCTCCACCATTTCACGGATGCCGACATAAGACATTAGATTCTCAGTTCGGAGATGAAGAACAATTTATCCCTTTCAGAGGTGCAGTAACTAGGGTATTAGCATTACAGAGGAAAACATTACTTCTACCTTCCATGGCTGTTCACTTTACACAGTTCTTGAAAAGACAGTTTAAAACAAGAGGTAATTAGTACTTTGCTCAAAAGAAGTCCAGAAATGTGAGGAAGTCACCAAGAATTATTTCTTCAGAAAGGTACTTAGTGATTAACACTAGCGATTACTGTGTGGACAACTCATATGGATTTTTAACTCTGATTTGCACTTCCATGGGGCAGTTAATCTGTTAAAACCAATGACAATTTTCATTCTACAGTCACTACAAGTCAGGTCCTAATCATTGGCCTTGCTGTGATGTGACTTGTACATTTCTAATACCACTCCAATTCTTATTTATGAAGAGTGTGTTTGAAAATGTTGAAAAGAGAAAATACTGAGTGTCATTGAAAATACAGCAAACAACAATAAACAGAGTCATTATCATATCCTGAGAGGTGGAGTCAAGCTGTGTTTTTCTGGGGTGGGCTTTTTTTTTGGTCTTATAATGTAGTTTATTTCATGTATATACGCTCTCTCACAAATATTGTAAATTTTTCTCTTCATTTAATAGAATGATCTCTAAAATTTTCTATCTAGTCCTTTTTTTTTTTACAGAGAAATACAGTTGCAGAGCTCTGAGTAAGACTTTGCTGTTGACAATAGCCAAAAGACAAAAATTCATGGAAAAACTGAATTATACTTATTTCCTGCAAGTAAGGTAACCTGGTGTGTTGATGTCTGGGGAATAAATGAGGAATAAGCAGAGAGAGAATATGTGTACACAAATGCTCACCTCAAAGGGACAATTTTTCTTTCCTTCTTTTTAATCCTTCAGTTTCCTAAAGTAACATAGGATGTTTCTAAGCGCCCATACACATAACCTCTAGAACATTAAAGATTTCTTCAGTCCACAACTCAAATGTGCTCTGTCACCAAACTATGAAATTTTTAACACAGGAATCATTTGGATTTATATTTGTGTTTATATCAAGCAGTGTTAATTTATAGTGTTTTATTTTGTTAATTCACAATAAAAGAAGAATGTTCCTCCTCCTCTCTCTGAAAAAAACATCAGATACAGCTTTGTAAATGAAGATGGCCCATTATTATAAAAATTATTTATTCCAAAGTCTTGGCAACTAAAATGGTACCACATCTACCCTGGATTTGATGTCATAGATGAGTGATTCTCTTTGGGTTGTTCCTGGATTAACACTAGCAGCATCACCTGGAGACATTAGAATTAAACGTTCTCAGCAATGTATGTTTTAAAAAGTAAATGGGAGCAAAACAAGCCCCCACAGTATTCCACTTTGGCATATTGATTATTTTGAATTAAAGTTACTCAAAAACAACTGGTGCAAGAAGGACACTCTGAGCCCTACTTCGTTCCCCTGAAACAGGAAATAAATCTCCCATGTGAAGGGTACGCTTCCATCCCATAACAGGAGGTGGAAGGCATCCTTAGCCCTTGCAACAGGGAAATTAAGGGCTGAGAAGGCCATATAAACAAGCCTTGTTACTTCCACACTAAATTATTACCTCAAGCCCACATTTCTTTATCTTGTCAATTCTTCATAAATGTATTGTTTCTTTATCTAAAAGGTATAAAAGCTGTCTGCTTTTGTTACTCCTTTGACCTCATATCTTTGGGCTTCCTGTACAGACAAAAATAAATTTTTTTTCCTGTTAATCTATGTCAATTTAATAATAGGACAAGTAACCCACAAAGGATGTAAAAAACAGTTTTCCTCTTCTACACGGGCCTTCCAAGTAATTCTGTCATGTGCCGCTGAGAACCCTTGTCCAGTGGTGGGTCTGACTATTAAAATGAAGTGAAAGTTTTGGATAAGGAAGAAGAAACTGAATGTTAGAGAACGTGCTACGTGCAACAGAACCCCAACTCTGTATTAAATGCTTAGAAAATTTTGGCTTTAAAAACTCCACTTTTGCTCTGAGGCAAAAGCACAATTCACCTTACTAACCATTCCTAGTTCTCAGCCCCACACATCTCTCCTTCTCGTGGTTCTGCACCGTCGTGTTCTATGCTATTAATGGTCAGCATCTCCAAGGGTGTTTGAGGTACACTCTTGAAGTGGGATAACATGGGAAACACTCAAAACTACCCCTACACTTGGAGATCTTCAATGCACATCATCATATAAAAAACTCTGACACATTCTAAAGGAAGCACTTTGATTAAATTAGGCTTTGCAAACCTAATCAGCCAGGGGAAGTTTCGTATATATAATAACTACTCATATACTAGATAATTACCATTCTGTGGAATGTATTTTGTAGAAACTTGTTTTCGACTTTACCACACCTTCACTCTATTTAAAAAATGCCTGTCTCATACTGAAATGAATGGCTTTTAGGCGTTTAATGTACAACTTTCCCAACTTGATCAAAACTTTACAAAGTTGACATTGTTAACCCAAAACACAACGGACACTTTAACATTTGAATTTCATACTCTGGGAAGAACCACATAGGTGGCCACATAAAATGTTTCTCAGTGACACATTTTAAACCCACTAAATCACATAAGAAAGAAAAAAATAATGCTTTGGGCCAAGAGGCACAATGAAAGATCTAGAATAAATGAAAGATTGAAAAATAGAATTAGGTATACAATTCAAAGCCAATAAAGTTGTATCTCATTCATGATCCTGAAAATATGTAATATCTATTGTGTTAAAGATGGAAATTATCATCCAATCAACAAATCCATATCTCTCACCCTTCCATCCTAGGTCTTTCCTTGCTTCTCTCCCTCTTTTCCTCTCCTCTCCTTTCCTTCCTTTATTTGTTTCTCTCCTTATTTCCTGCTTTCCTTCTCTTCTTCCTTCTTTAACCTAAATTGCCAGGAGGCAAAAATGAAGAGAAGAGAAAAGAAGAAAAAAGATAAAAGAAAAGAAACAAAAAGGATTCTTTGGAGTATCAAAAAGAATTGCGATTCAAGACATAGATTCAAGTAGCAATCTAATGTTTCACTGGAGAAAAAGTCATGAGTTTTTAAAAGGTAGAAGAGAAGGTTTGCATAAATCATTCACAAAGAATTTTAATTGGTGCTGGTGGCAGAAAGCTAACCTTGGCTAAATGTGATTGATTACTAAGGCTATGGTCCACTAAAATCCACCACTGCAACAAATGCAGCTCTTGTAGCATTTTAGGAATATTTATGGTTTTGCCCCATTCAAAAGTTCACATTCTATCTGATGAGGATGTGTGTAAGACTCACTTCCTTAATGGCTTCCTAGCTCTGCTTTAAAACCCCTCAACATAAATTATTCTACTTTATTTCACACTTCACATGTCCTTTTTTTCTTCCTTTCTTCTTTCTCCACAAAGCAATATACCCTTTCCCTATTAGATCCAGAAAGCAGAAATTGAGTCAATATTCTCTATAGTTAGACTATCTCTGAACTTTGTTGCTGCTTTAGATCAATTCCACTTACCCTGTTTTGAGTGGAGGATCTTGACTTCCCCTTCTTCAGGGCCTGGGATCTAAGCATTGCTGAGGGTCCAGCAATGTGCCTATGTTTTGCAGGTGAGTCCTGTGCTTTATGAGTTGTGAGTAATCAGTCTCTGCTTTAGAGCCTGATTGACAGCCCTAATTGTAGGTCACTGGAAGTTCTTTGATCTACACTGCTTGTCCCAACTTTCTGTTCTGTGGGACCTCTCTCAGCCCTGTTGTCTGATGGTGGGCCCTGCGAGGGCTTTTGAGGCTATAAAGCAGCCTCACTCTCTGCAGGCAGGTATTTCCTGTGAGACGCTCCACTCAGGTAGCTCTTCCCCTCTGCCTTCCTTAACTGAAAGTCCAGAGTACATGGCTCTCATTTATAGACAGTAAGCCCCTCTACTCCAGCATTCACAGAAATCTGTAAGAAAGTGGAGTGTTGCTTTATACCTGCTCCTCCTCTGGACTGTATTCTGCCACAGCCATCCTATGTTGAGTTCTTGGTCTGGAGATTGCTGTATCTCTGTCTCAGTCAAGGTTAAGTATAACAGTGGATTTTTTCTCTCTTCTGAAGTCTTGTTGCTTAGTAGTTTGTTTATATGAATGTATTCTTGTCCTCAGCTCTCTTGGTTTAAGAATAAACTATGATTACGTAGCATGTTTGAATTATTAGGGTGAGACTGATAGTCTCCTATGACCTTCTATTAATACATTAAAATGGAAGTAAGTCTTCACAGTGTACTTTGGTTAAGAAAAGTTCTACTCTTAGAACAAAGTGGGTAACATATCAGATCTGATTATCATATATCCATCAAGACTAAAAAATGAAAGATTAAAATATCTACAAAATAAGCACTCTGTGGCTCATGGCAGAGTTCCTCAATTTGTAATTTTTTTGCTTAACACTTTCACTTGAGCTAATGATGAGTTTCTTTAAGCAGAAGAATAAAAGGGGGAAAGGAAGATGAGGAAGGTAATGGAAAAGAAGGAGGCATAAAAGAAAAACAAGTTATAGTTTAATCACCTATAAATTTGGCAAAGATTTTTATTTTCTTTTGTATCTAGACTCCTGGATGATCTAGACTCCAGGATGAGGATAAAGGCCACGGGCTCATATGCATATGGTTTCCATTGCCATGTCCATGAAGGGTGTGAATTGGGTTGACACTTTCATTGATTTATACAATTAAAATATATGTGATTAGGCTTTTAAAATGTAAACTATATATACTTTTTACCTTCCCACTCTTCGATCTTTAGGATACTCTTCTATAATCACAGGATCTAAGCGGGTAGGAAACAAACCCTCATATTTTATCACTAGATCAACTGAAAAACATACATGAGAGAATTTATTACAGTTACCAACTGAGGCAGAAATACACCAGTGTGACATTTAATGAAGCAAATGTTTCCTACAAATACAGATGGTAGGTTTAAGTCATTTACATAAAAAATGACAGAAATTAGTTCAGAAATGCAATAGTAAAAAAGTCAGAACACATCATTCTATTGAGGCAGGTTGACACAGAAAGGTCCCTTTCCTGCTGCTTCTTGTCAAAGTTTAGACAATGTGATGTTCAAAAGATTTATTTTCCTTCTATCACTTATCATTTTCCTTCCCTTAACTAATGTGACTCTTTTGAAAGAATATGAGTTAGAGTGGGAGTGAAGCCCTCTTTTGACATACCGACCACAAAGTTACCTGCCTCGCTGCTTTCAGCTCCTACCGTCTAACATAGAAATGTAACATACTACCTGTCAGTGTCAAAGGCTGATTCAGAGGCACAAGGACAACAATATTCAAGAAAGGAGAATCATTCTCAGGCCTTAGATTGGAGAAGTAGTTTTAGTTTTCCTTTAATGCTTTGGAGATTTTTCAGTTTTTCAAGAGCCGTCTTTAAATTTAACTAGTGTTCTATGTCTGCCATTATCTTCTTGGCTATTAAGTAGTTACCTTTTGAAGTTACCTTCATAACTTTTCATGGCTTGAGTCCTCATTTCTTTTATCTCTGAATAATATTCCATTGTCTGGATGTAATACAGTTTATTTACCCATTCATTTACTAAAGGACAACCTTCTTTTATGAATAAAGCTGCTATAAAATCCATATGCACACTATTACATGGACGTAAGTTTTCAATTCATATGGGTAAGTGCCAAGAAGAGGGATCACTGGGTCATATGAAAGAGCATATCCAATTTCATAAAAAACTGCCCACTGTCTTTCAAAGTGGCTGGACCATTTCACATCCTACCAGAAATAAAGGAGAGTCCCTGTGGCTCCGCATCCTCACCAGCATGGGGTGTTGTCAGTACTTTGGAGTTTGGGCATTCTAATGGTTGTATAATGGCACCTCAGTGTTTTAGTTTGCAGTATTTAGTGACAGATGATGTTGAGCATCTTTTCATATCCTTATTTGTCATCTGTGTATCTTCTTTGGTGAGATATCTCTTCATATCTTTTACCCATTTTTTAATTGGGTTGTCAGTTTTCTTACTGTTGAGTTTTAAGAGTTCTTTGTATGTTTCAGATAACTGTCTTGTACCAGGTATTATCTATTGTCACTATTTTCCTCTGGTTTATGGCTTGTCTTCTTTTCCTCTTGACAATGTCTTCAGCAGAGCAGAAATTAATTGGTGTTGTTTAAAGTTACTAAGTTTGTGGTCATTTGTTACAGTAGCAATGAAAACTAATACAAGTGATTCTAAAATGACTGAATTAAAACCCCTCTATGATAACTTTTAAACACCATATTACATCAAATAGCAAACTCTTAGCTCATCTAGGTAAAAAATTTCTGTTTTCCTGTGGATATTTCTTAGATAATGATGTCAAAGTTATAGTGAGATGTTATTTATAAAGGCGAGCTTTTTAAAATTTTATTTCTGTCTTCCTTTTGCTTACTGGGCTATACTCATAAATCTCTGACCGTTTGCCATCTTAGTTTTGTTTTCAAACAGTCTCTGAATATTTTCACTGCTGATGATGGCATTTTGTAGGTGATAGATTGTCTGTAATGTCAAACTCACTTAGTTATTCCAGTGTATAGAATTTTTACTGCATAGGAGAGTCACGTGGTGACATTCAAAGGCATGTGGATAAACTATTTGGAATCCTACAGCAGCGAGAGGGACCTGCCAACTCTGTATACATAGAAGTTTGAAAACAGAAATTGAGTGTTTGAAAGAAATAGGTCAAAATTGAAAGGCAAATCTGCATTGAAAGATAAAATAATATGTTGACAAGCAGAAGGGTAGAATTACTATTGTTTTAAAAAAACAAAAAGATTGCTGATTTCCATTAAAATTAGGACTAAAGATCATTGGAAATTCAAAAATTGTGAAAGAACACTTAATTAATTAGTATCTTTTTAAACATTAAATATTCCAAGAAATTTGGAAGATGAGACTGAGAAAGACAGTAGAAATTACCAAATACTCCCTCAGTGGGTTCAGAAGTAACTGAAAATCACAATAAACAAAACAAAACAAAACTCTTCCCTATAGCTTCACATTCCTGGCCAGGGCATGCTTCTGTCCTGCTCCTTCGTCTTTCTGTCGCTTCGCTGTTATTGAGCATATTCTCCGTGGGGCATGTCACTGTTTTTGATGTCCTCAGTAACTAACAAAAGGCATGTTAAAACTGAAATCAGATCTCCAATTAAGCTGTTCTTTTAACCTCTCCTCCCTTAGACTTTACAAAAATGGTGAACGTCGCTGTTCTTGTTCAGTTAATGGATTTTCATTTTATTTTAATTACCTTCAGATCCTTTTTATTTAAGTCATATTTTCATTTGATTTACATATAATCCTTTACTTTGCTACTTTAATAGATATATTGATAATTTACACATTAGCTGTTAATTTTTGAAGCTGTTTGAATTATTCTGGGTTCATTTGAAATATCCTAAGAGACTGAAGAAACTATTCCTATTACAGCACGTGCAGATTTAATCATTCCTTCTAACATCAGCTCCATTCCACTGCAGTCTCCTGTTCTCTTTCCTCTCCAACCCTTCACAGAATTTTTTGTTGTTGTAAGAATTAATTCCTCATATCTTTAATGAAGGAAAAGAACACTGTGGTTTTGAAAGATTCTGGGAGACCTAAAAATAATTTTGGGGGGAAACCTTCCATTTTTAAAAAAGATTTTAATTATTTATTTTTAGAGAGGGGAAGAAAGGGAGAGAAGCATCAGTGTGTGCTTGCCTCTTGAGCACCCCCTACTGGGGACCTGGCTCACAATCTAGACATGTGCACTGACTGGGAATCCAACCAGTGACTCTTTCCACTCAATCCACTAAACCAATCCACTTAATACACTAAACCACAGCACCCAAGCTATTTTTAATATTGTATTTGTAGTGAATAGCAAACACAAAATAGTAAAATAGAAATAAATGCCTTGTCTCATGAATCAGACATTTTGTCAAAGTTAATAGAGAATTAAACCTCCAATCAGATTTATTAGTTATAAAAATGTAGTTTTCTTATTTTGCAGAAGCCTTGAGGGTAAGTTCAAATAGTTCTCATTTAGGAAAAATAATATGATCATTAAAAATTATTTCTTACTCCTTAATTTGCAGTCTTTTTATTGTTCTTTTAGTGTTTAGGTAATTTCTGTGTGTGTGTGTGTGTGTGTGTGTGTGTGTGTGTGTGAGAGAGAGAGAGAGAGAGAGGGAGGGAAGTTTAAATTTGTCAATTAGCCCTAAATTTTTTAATTAAAAATTGTTATCCTCACCTGAAACATGCTTATTGATTTAGAGAGAGGGGAAGGGAGGGTGAGAGAGAAGAAGAGAAACACCGATGTGAAAGAGAAACACTGATTGGTTGCCTCCAGCATGTGCCCCAACTAGGGACAGAACCACCACCTAGACATATGCCCTGACTGGGAATTGAACCCATGACCTTCAGCTTTGCGGGACAATGCTCAACCAGCTGAACCACACTGGCCAGGGTAGCCCTAATTCTGAATTCCTCAGTTAGCCTATCCTTTTTCAGTAACCTGTCAGTTGGCTCTCACCACAACTGTTCTCAGTATAATAATGGTAGCAACCCTTCATATTGTATACATGTAATTGACATCGACTTCTTGAACATTCATTTCAAGGAGTATTTGCTCTCTGAAAATCCTATTTATAAAATGTTAATGTTACAAAAGCACAAATCTTTTTACATAGTTTCTTTGTGCATTCAGAATGAAGTTGACTTCCATCTGACTTTTCAGAGCAGAGGTCTAAAATGGAATAAATCTCCGGTTAACATAGTTTCTACCACTTATTTGGAAAAGGATCCCTGTTTCAAAATACACTCAAGGAGAAGCTCCTTAATGGTCAGTAGCAAATAGACCTTGGCAGGACTATCACAGAATTGCATCAGCATTCTGTCAGGCTCATTACACACACACACACACACACACACACACACACACACAAACAGGTGTAATGGTTGGAAGTAAAATATGACCTAATTTTCAGAGGGTCAAATGAGAGGAGTGGACATAGGGATCAAGAAAGGAACAACCATCTTTCCTTTCAGCTGGCTGCATCTGTGCTCAACCGGCTAGGGAGGCTCCCTGATGGGTCAAGTTTAAGGCTTCTGATCTACTTAGAAAAGAAAATTTGAAGAAAAGAATCACATCAGCTTAATTTACATAAAATAGGTTACTGGTATATTGCGAGAAAAATTCACTGATCTCATAAATAGAAACTGATAACTTCAAAGGGGGCTTAGCATCCTCAAATTTGAATTATGGGAGAATAACTCACTTTAATGGGAATTTTCAAACTTGTTATCTGGGTAGCTTATGAGATGAGCTTGCACCAGGATCCCAGATAATCTCGTCCCCTACAATGCCCTTGGAGATGCATGCAGGTTGACTGCAGAATTTTACATTTGTGATGAAGATGGGTAGAGCAAACTTTGCAAGTTATTTCACTGTGACTACATTTCTAGACAGAGTGACTGGCAGAGGGTTTTACATGGTGCATGTGGGATTGACTACAAAATACTTGTATATTTATGATTGAAATGTATTGTTTTTCTATTTTTTAGTATCACTGCAGATATTCAATTTTTCCTACAGACTACCACTAGATTATCATTTAAATTACTTAATCACACATGGAAAAGCAATGACTAACATTGTTTTTAACCATTTAGCATTATTATATTGTTTTCAACTTACTAGGGTAGGGGAACACTAAAATTATAACAAAAATAGCTTTAGATGGAATTTTGCAAATCCTGTTAAAAAAATTGTATAGGAAAAATCCTCTGCCTTTCATCCGGCCTTGTCATAATAGACATTTGCAATAAAAATATTGTTTTCCAATTTACAGGAGTCAATACTTACCTTTAGAAAACAACTATCATGACTCTATATATATATGTGTATATGTGTGTGTGTGTGTGTGTGTATGTATACATATACACACAGAGACAGATATATCACACAGTAGCACAAAATGCAAGATCTTATAATGCAGCTGGCAGGGAAAATATATAAACACTCAAAGAGGTGAGCTGCCATCCAGGCCAAAATCTAGGCCATACATAGTATCATAAATGTCAAATAAATGTTATACTTCATCAGATGGAAGGCAGATCATCCCCCTCCTTTGATATGATATGATTAGGAAAGTCTTCCCAAAACTAGTGAGATTGAATTTGGCACTTAAAGAACAGATAAACAGAGATGTGGAAAAATGGGTTTCCCCAGATTGACAACAAAGCTTGATAATAAATGTTTAAATCAGAGTAAATGACATTGTAACAGAAGAGCTGAAAATCTCAGTGACAACACAATAAAGCTTTATTTGTTACTCATATCAAATCTGATGTCAGTCATGCTACATCCCCCATATTACAGCTGTGCTATCTGGAACAGACGACTCACAGGTCACTGGGCAAACAGCATTTTGCATGACTGCAATGGTAGCTGAGACAAGGCAGGGGTGTACATGGATAGTTGTGAGCATTAACTCTCTCTGAAATACATGGGGTCTCTTAAGGAGAAATTGAAGAAAACAAAATGGAAATATGAATGTCAGCTTACAGAGTGCTTTTAGGATCAGGCTGAGTACTCATTTTATGCCATACATAATTGTATATATTGAAGATACTAAGTCTGAAATATGACTATCCAAAAGACACAATAAAGCCCTGACCTTGTAGGTCAGTTGGTTAGAGCATTGTCCCAATATGCCAAGGTTGCAGGTTCGATCACCAGTCAATCAGAACACATATAAGAATCAGCCAATGAATGGATAAATAAGTGGAGCAACAAATCTCACTCTCTTTCTCTCTCTCTCCCCCTCTTTCCCTCCCTCCTCCGCTCTCTACCTCTCTCTCAAATCAATAAATAAATTAAAAGACAATAAAGAAAGAAATTGTGAATGAAAAATAGGATAATATATCATCCATTGAAGATGAGAATAAACAAGGTGATATAGACAACTACTTATTTATTGCTTTCTTAGAAGAAAATTTGTATGATTAGTTGAATCTCTCCTGCCCCTTACCTGTTCCCCAAATTCAAAATTTATGAATTAAGCAGCAAATACAAGGTCTGTCCAGAAAAAGTCCAGCCATTGTTAATATAATAAGAATAGTTTGCATGACATCGATGTAAACTGGCAGCCAAGGAGAGTGGACTGGAATGCACATGGATGAACAATGATGACTTCACTGTACTAGTCATTGAGGGGTGGCAGACACTGCTGAGTGACCATGCGCACTGTTTGGCTGTAACATTTAAAATGAATGAGCAAATAGTGCAATGAATCTGCATCAAAATTTGAGTTAAGTTTGAATGTTCCTCCATGGAAACTATTTGGATGATTCACAAGGTCCCAGCTATGGGCAACTGGTGATTGGCTGCTTCATCATAACAATTTGCCAGTTCATGCATCATGTCTCATGCAGAGTTTTTTTGTGAAACATCAAATCACCCAAGTAGCTCCACCTTTCTACAGCCCAGATTGGACCCTGCAACTTCTGGCTTTTCCTAAAATTCAAATCACCTTTGAAAGGGTAGAGATTTCAGACCATTGATAAGATTCAGGAAAATATGATGGGACAGTGTTAGCTGTCTGAATGTCAGCTGTAAACTGACAGTGTTAATCTCCTGATGGGATTAGGAGAACTGTGTGAGTTCCCAAAGTGTCTATTTTGAAGGGGACTGAGGTGTCATTGTCCTGCATACAATGTTTCTTGTCTCTTTTCTTGTATCTTCTTAAAAAAATGTCTCTATTTTTCATCTTTCATGTCCAGATACCTTCCGGACAGACCTCGTATATGCGAGATACTAGGTTCTCCGGATGCTCCAGCGTACAAAATAGAAAAAGTTCCTGCCCATGTGGAGCTTACATTCTGCCAAGGAGAAATATTTTGATGTTTTAAATTCCTAAACTCTGAAAAAACCCAAAAAATTAGTCGTTGATGTATTGCTTCTTTTAAGAACAAATTAATCAAATGCCCCAAACACATGAAACTACCATCCCCAGGGACAGTATGTTCCCTACCTTTTACTTCTGGATTCCTGTCCTTTATCATAACACAGAGATCGGTGAGCTGGTGGAGAAAAGGAGTTTTCTGTCCTGAAAATACTGAGCTTCTGAGATTCAGTGTTCCTAACCACATCCATGAGGGCCTAGCCAGAGCTGCCTACTCTGTAAGGGCAATAGGAGTTTACAATCTCTCAACCCCAAAATATATATATAAAGCACCAAATGCTTTATATATTCAGCAGCCTTTAAATCCCAGGGCACCAATGTCAATAAAGCATCCTGCTCCTTGGCCAGTTTAAACAGCCTCCAGGTACTCATTACACACTTTTAATGACTGTCCCTGCTATAGTTCTTAATTTATTGTTTTTTTTTAAATCTTATAATAGGTGGGTTTCTCTTCTTCTATATAGTCTTTCAAAACAGTTCTCACTTTTGTGTTATCTATGTTACCTTATAAATTAAATATTAAAAATGGCCAGTGTATTTTATTTTATGATGTCAGGAAAATGAGTTTACAAAGATAAAAAGTCTTTTACCACCAAATATGTAAGTGATCTCAGAGATTATTTGCAAATTATCCAGGGCCTCCTGAATCACTATTAGCCCCCAAAGTAACTTCTGATCATGTGTTTCCAAGGACTTATTTTCTGCACATTATTGGCCTTACATCTGTGTTGTAGCAGTTATTGATCTGCTATGAAACCCCTGCAGAGAAAATAAATGGAATGTGAGAAAGATACTCTTTTTGTAACTGTGGGAAAAAGAAGGTCACAAGACCTCTCTAAGACCTCTGGTTTGTTTGGAAGTGGCTGGGCAGAGACTGGGATCACATGGGCTAACACTGTGCACCCTCCCTTTCATGTGAGAAGAGAGCCAGATACTCAAATAAAAAAGAAAATCAGCCTGAAAACTTGATGGTGAGGTCAGGAATGACTATAGATTCCCAGTTGAAAACATGAGGCTTAGGAGGATAAAGTGAACACAAGGAAGTCTATGATGCAGCATTTGTGAAATAAATGTCGACTGAATTTAAGAATACTATGAAAACCTTCACCTCACAAAGATAATAAGTCATCTCTCACTAACTATATAAGGGATCTCAGAAGGTATACCAGTAGTTCTCAATCAAACATCAGAATTCCCTTTGAATTCAAATGTCAGGTGCCCTCTGCTGCTGTCGAGTTATTAGAATGCCTTGGGTAAGAGGTCTCATGGGAGCTTTCAAAAATATGACAAGTTCTATTATTTCAAAACAGGAAAACAATCTTCTCCCAACACACAGGCTTTCCCCCAAACACATAACTCCCTGCAGTTAAAAACACCACAGTAAAGAAAGAGCACACAATGAATAAAGCAAAACAGGATGTTCACAGTTGAACTAACAGGGTTTCAGAGCTGGTTTCCAGATTCAAACTGATCTGGGCTCCAGTCCCATCTCTACCACATGGAGTTGTATGAACTGGGTCAAGTTAGTTGAACATACTGAGATTGATTTCCTTTTATACCCTTAAAATGGTGATAACTGTAGTGTCTACTATTATGAGCACAAAGTAAGAAAATCACTTTAAAACAGAACATAGTCCTTGGCATACAGTAATGCTCAGTAAGTATTAGAAATCAATACAAAAAAGAATAATAACTATAAATAAAGCCAATTCCTATAGCAGGATCAGGATTGATAAAACAAGGTCAATAAAAAAGGTAAGAAAGGCTAGCATAAAATCAGCATATTGGGCATATTAAAGTTGTCAGGGGTCTTTTCAGAACATTCAAGTCATACCAGTCTGGATTCCATATGAGAGCAGAAACTTTCTGTTTTCACTATTGTATCCAATATTCTCAGAAAGTATTTGTGAAACACTTGTTTAAAATAAAATAACAGAGCATGTAAAATAAAGCATAAGGAGTATAGTCAATAATATTGTAATAACTATATATGGTGTCAGGCGTACACTAGACTTATCAGGGTTATTACTTCATAACTCACATAAATGTCTAATCACTATGTTATACACCTGAAATGAATACAATATTGTATGTCAATGGTAATTTAAAATATTTTAAAAATTAAATTAAAAAAAAATAAAGCAGCAGACCTATCATAGCAACATAATATTTAAGGAGAAGAAAGTCAGAGGGTAACGCTATCCAACTTGGCAAATAACTAGCAAAGCTACAGTGATTAAGACATTGTAGTGCTGGTGAATAAAGAAGCAAATAGGTCAATAAGGAAGAGTAGAGGTCCAGAAATAGAGCTGTAACCAAACGCAGGTCCAGCTGCCTACTGCTCCAAAAGCCAGTACTCAAGAAGCAGGTGCTGATTTTCTCAGGCTGGCCATCTGGAAGATGGGGCACTCATGTCTCAAAGCCCATCCCCACCTCTCAGTGGAGGCAGAAGGTTTTATGAGGAGAGACGGCAACAGAACAAAGAGATCAAGGGAAGCAGTTGAAAAGTTCTCTATGGATAGATGAGCACAGTCCATTCTGATAAGGACAATGATGGTCCAGTGTGCATCATCCTGGGTTAGTCATCCTGGCTCCACAGTTGAAGGTCAGCAAATCTCCCAGACCTGAGATGCCTGAAGATCACAGTTTGTATCTTTTGGAGTTAGTTCCTAGGATTCTTATGTAAACATGCTGTTCATCTACAAGCTACATATTAGTCAGAGTCAGCTCTTACAGAAACAATGTCAAAAGAATGGGGAATGGGTAACAATTTGCCACTGTTACATCACTGTTACCATACCACTACATATCTATTAGAATGGCTAACATCCAGAACACTGACAATACCAAATGCTGGGGAGGACATTGAAGCAACAGGAACTCTCGTTTATTGTTGAAGATAATTCAAAATGGTACAGCCACTATGGAAGACAGTTTAGTAGTTTCTTACAAAACTAAACATACTCTTACCATTCATTTCTGTGATTGTGGTCCTTGCTATTTTCACAATTAAAATGAAAATTTATGGCCACATAAAACTTGAACATGAATATTTGCATCAGCTTTATTCATAACTGAGAAATCACAGAAACAACCAAGGTTATCCTTCAGTACATGATAAATGAATATACTATAGTACATCCAGATAATGAAATATTATGCAACATCAAAAAGAAATGAGCTATCAAGCTACCAAAAGACACAGGGGACCTTAAAAACGTATTAGTAAATGTCAGAGCCAATTAAAAAAAAATTACATGCCATATGATTCTAACTACATGACATTCTAGAGAAGGGAGAACTATAGAGACAATAAAAGGATTAGTGGTTGCTAATGAGGGGTCTTTGGGAGGGAGGGATGACCAGGTGGAGCACAAAGAAGTTTTAGGGCAGTGAAACTACTCTGTGTCATAAGGTTAAGGTGGATATACATCATTTTACATCATATACAACTCCACAGAATATATAACACACAGACTGAATGTCAGTGTAAACTATGGACTTCAGTGATTAATACTGCATCAACATTGGTTTATCAACTATAACACATGTTCCACAGTAATGGAAGATGTAAATACAAGGGGGAAATTGTGGGAAGGTGTTTGGGGGGAAGAGAGGTATGTGAGGACCCTCTGTATTCTGTAATCAATTTTTCTGTAAACCTAATTTTTAAAAGCCTATTAATATAAAAAAATAATTTCAGGTCTTACCATTCAGCATCTAATGATGGCATGTGAATTTCCTTTGAGACAATCTCCAATGCAAGACAGAAATCTGAATTAACAATCTGAAAACAAGTTAGAAGTCCAGTTCACAGGTAACACTGGCAATTTTTTGCATAATAAGACCATCATCAAGACCCTTGTCTTTGGCTGAGTTTAAATAAAATGGGAAAACTAGGCACAGAGGCAGTGTCCAGAGTAAGTACTGTCAATCATGAAGACATCACAGAAAAACATTAAGTTCATCTCTAACATTTAGCCAATATGCCTATGCTCTTCAATTCCTTCACTACATAAAGTTTAATGAGGCAAAAATAAATCATTAAAATATTTTTGATGACTTAGATCAATGGCCAGCCAGTATTCTTAATAACTTTAAATATTCATAACAAAGATTTACTAAATGCTTTTCCTTGAACATATTTACCACCTCATTGAATGTAAAGGAAATTATTAACACAGTCATGAGACATAACAATACTTATTAAAAATGATAATTATGCTATTTCTAAAATACTACAAATCTCATTATGTTTTTGAAGGTTTTGGATTGCAATTTGGAAATACTTAACTTTTGTTTGGTTTTTATAGAGACAACAAAAGACCTAGTCATACATTTATAAGTGCATTATCTAACAAAGTATGATATACTAAACTGTTATATGTAATATTTTCATAACTGAATGCTTGAATGAACTGAAGTAATGTCAGAATTTGCATTGGGCTTCACAGGAATATCCAGAAAACTTGGTTTGCATTTTTATAACTGATTAAAATTAATCAGTCATAGAAACTATAAAATTTCAAAGGGTTGTAAAATTAACTTTGACTATTTGTTGATTCTGAATTCCCTTATGAAGAGCCTGTGTTATATTTGTGTATATGGACTCTTCCACATGCCCTGAGCACACACAGAATACCCATTAAGTTCACTGGGGACTCAGTGTGCTTCAAAGTTGACTATGTCCTCTGTGGGAGTTAGAATTGTAGTAAAAGTCACTTTAGTTGTTCTACTTATTTATTTAAGTCTTCCTATTTAATGTAATTCATAATGATTTTCTCTGAAGTACAGTTTTCATAAAATATTTGTGAATTCCATGCTTACTAGCATATCTCTTCAACAAGGTAATATATACTTCCTAATATTTGCTCAAACAAGCATTAAAAATGCTGTGTACATTTTGCCATATCTTTCCTGTATTTTTTAACATGGATATTCAGATGATTTTGGATGCTGGAGATGACTAAATTCAACTCAGTCTCTGCTTGATAACAGGGTATGGCCAATATGACTACAAATATGAACTTAAAATTGAAGAGGATTACTGTCCAGCAGTATCCATCCCTGCTGCGGATAATCGTCAAAACACAAGAAAGACATACACAGACAAGTTTCCGTGGGGGAATAGAAATAGCATGGCCACTTTCTCTAGTGGAAAGCACCCCGTTCTTCTACCCAAGTAGGTTTTTATTAAGAAAACAGACTCAGTTTGTGGATTCACAGTCTGGCAGAAAGGATCAAAGGAAACAGGTGACTTACAAAGGTGCTAACAGAACTCCTGCTGTGATTCTGGACAGAGATTGGCATTTTATCATATGAAAGGACTACATGGCTCAAAGGGCTAGTTTTGGTTTCCTGTCTGCGCCTTTAAATTCCAAGTAAATAACATCCTCCAGCAAACAGATCTTACAGGATCTTGCATATTCTATGTCCCAGGCCTGATTACCCCGGGATTCCGCCGTCTCTGGTCTGTGCTGCGCCTTTAGCTATTTGCTGTTTCTGTAGGCTTGAGCCTGGCAGCCAGGAGACAAAGGCATTCAGGAGACTTGGATCTCTCACATCTAAGTACAAAGACTCAGGCTTTGAGGGGGCAGGGGTTGATGTCGATCACCCCTTCATTTCCACAGCCCCCTGAGTCTCTTCCCAGAGGCCTTTTCATGATCATGCCTTTCTTAGGTTCATTCTCTTTCCTAGAGAATTGTTACCCATCATTAGCTAACTGATCAAGCATTAAAGGCCAGGCACAGAACAAGCAGCATTCATGCCAGGGAAATAAGTTTCTGTCTCCTTAGTGGCTCCTGGTCCGGACGTCTCTCACTCAGCCTAAGTCACGGGGGGTTACAGCTTCCTGAGACCAGGCAGGGCGGTCCCCAACATAAAATTATTGATGTTATCATATTTTAGTGAAGGCAATGGTTTTATAAAAATTATGCAGAATTTGGCTGTATACTTTATGAAAACAATATATGGTGAGTGTGAATATGGCAACTAAATAAGGGCTGCCCTTCTGGCCAATATAAATTCTACAGAGACTAGGTTGGCCTACAGCTGGATT
The DNA here is from genome assembly GCA_004024845.1 of Tonatia bakeri. Classification (NCBI taxonomy): domain Eukaryota; kingdom Metazoa; phylum Chordata; class Mammalia; order Chiroptera; family Phyllostomidae; genus Tonatia; species Tonatia bakeri. The sequence continues at coordinate 226,581 of PVIA01001974.1, forward strand.
AAGAAACTATGTGAGGTAGCAATTTTCTGTAAAGCTCACTGTTGTACTAAAGCACCATTAGAATAATAATAATAATTGCTAGTTCCTAGAGAGAGCTTATTCTGTGTCAGACCTTTTAAAGCACTTACCTAGAATCATTGTTTTATTATAACAGCACCATAAATAAATTCTGTAATCCCCACTTTATATCTGAGGAGAGATGCAGTGGCACACTGATGAGTGTTTCACAAGCTCCCAAAGGAAGGAATGAAACGTAATTGGTAATGTTTGCCCCTGTCCATGGTGTAAACACTGCATCACGATCATCATTAATTTCAAGCTACCAACATGACATGACTGAATGTGGAGTTTGAAGAGATGTACAGTAGCACATCATTATATAGTTTATACCTGTCAGATTCGAAAATACATTTATCTATTCATATATGAAGAGCATAGGTAACAATATAAATGGTAAAACAATTAGTAAGTAATAATTTGTAATTATAAATTTTGTTTTTAATATAACATATGCATTGCTAATTTATATAGTTTATTTTTTAGTAATGACTCCACTTAACTGGCTTACAAAATTCCTGAAATTTTAACAATTTAGTCTCATGAATTAATATGAGCTAGCTCTAAACTGGGCAAAATGGTTAAGTAAGTTGTTCAAAGAGAACATGTAAATATTATAAAGTATGTACCTGTACCATGTGCACAACCACCCAATGACATAGATATTATTATCCCCATATTGTAAATGAGGAAACAGGTATGGAAAGCTCAACAGCAAGATAATGACCAGTGGTGCCATTCAAACCCATATAGTTCCACAGTCTCTGCTCCAAGTCACTACACTAAAATCTCAGTAGTTCCCAAGAGAATGTAAAAACTGTGAGGACAAAAATGTCCCCACCTCATGCTAACATAAAGAATCTAATTTATTCACCAAAAAATGGAAATAAATCAGAATCACTGATATTCTTACCTTGATGCTCTCTCAAAATGATTTCATAAATATTCAATGCATTGGGCAATTTAATAATAAAAATACTCTTAGTTTGTTTCATACCTGACAAAGCTGAGAACAAAAACTAAGACAAAAACTGCTTTGTGCAAGTTGAAGGTAGAAAATGTGAGGCCAAGATCTAGCTCTGGATTTATTTAATAAATGTTAATTCCATAGAAAGAACTGCTTAATTCTACAACTCTGTGTGTTTGAAGCCTCAGGAGATAATATAATATAGTAACAGAGATCCAGATAATTCTTTGATATAGCAGGCCTGTGGCAAGAAATGTTATTATTAGGAATGAAAGGAAACGAGGCCACAAGAGAGAGGGTCCAACAGCTGACCACCACCTGGTCCTCCTATCCGACGGCTTCAGGTGCAACTCCTTAGCCTCTCCCTGAGGCTCTGCCCTTATTTCTTGTACTCTCAGTACCTTTACCCACTCCTAATTACCACCATTCAATCTTCAGACTAACATAATGAGCTTCTAATAGAACCAATGGGAAAATAAGTTCAATATTCTCAAACCTAGAGTATCTATTTTTACTAGTTACCCAAAACTTCACTGTTTCTTTTGTCCATCATCTACATTCTACTTCACTGGAAAACCAAAATTTCTAAATCTCACTAAAATTTAAGAACTTGCTATGCATAACCAATTACAACTAATAAAGTCTCATGAAAACCTCAGATGTATCTTATTTCCTTCTACTAAGGAGGGCAGACTGTGGAAAACGTTTTATGTAATGGAGAATGCAAACTGCTAGAAGATAAATCCCACAAGGAAATAAATATTTCTCTGTTTTGCTAATGGGGGTGAATAGCATAATAATTGAAATATAGTAGGTCTTTAATAATTATTTGTTAAAAATGAATGCTTATTTAATTAAACTCCTAAGTTATCATAAGAATGACAGTTTTTTATATCTTATATTATGACTTATTAATATGGAAATCCAACAGTGATTCTTCAGGGGTTTCATATGTTTCAGGCAATAGCACCTTTTTTGAAATCACATACATTTTTAAGCTTGTTTCTAAGTACCTGTCTGCTTATAGTTGTACTTATAAAGACAACTTTTAAAAATCTGAAAATAAGACCTGAAGATATTATTCATATTTTTATGTCACTTTCACTTTCAGATTAAATTCCATTTTTGCTCTGATTGTACCAATATCCTGACTCACACTTAGAAATAATAGCAAATGATAAGACTTTTTGAATAGCTCTCCTTAGACACTTATGATATTTTTTAAAAAGTAGAAGGAAGACTGAGAAAAAAATACTGTCTTGAAAGTCAGGTCAAAATGCCATTCATTAAAAAAAATATCCTGTACACTGTTAAGCAAAAGCATGGTGCTGAATAGTGTGTATCAAGAAAAGCCTGGATTGCATTCTCCCACAGAGTACTCAGAAGGAACCAGCCCTGCCCATGCCTTGATCTCAGACTGCAAGACTCCAGAACTGTGAAATAATAAATTTCTGTTGCTGAAGAAAAAATAAACAAACAAAAAAGTATGTATACTATAAAACCAGCAATTTAAAAACTAGTATCTAGCTAGCTAACTACATCACCATGCCTAAGAATGTGTGTGCTGGGTATATGTTACCTGTTATTGTCTGCATAAAATATTTCTAGAAAACTACATAAGACATTATTAGAGTTTTCTCCAGGGAGTGGCTGAACAAGGAATGGGGTAGTCAGGAACAGAACCTTTAATACTTTACAAACTCATTGTTGTATTTGGATTTTTTTTTACATATGTCAATGTGGTATGCAGAAAAATGGTCCCTCAAAGACTAAAGGTAGCCCATGCCCTAGTGCCTTGAACCTATGAATGCATTAAATTACATAGACAAAAGAACATTGCAGGTGTAATTAAAATTATAAACCTAGCAATAGAGAAATTATCCTGGATTCCTGGCAGGGTCTTTAAAAGCCAAGAAGTTTCTCTGAGTTGAATTAGAGAAGCATGGCAGAATGAGAAGTTGGAAAGACCCCAAGCACATACAGGATTCAAAGTCCTGGCTCTGAGATGGGGGTGGGGTGTATGTGAGGGCCAGAGTGAAGCCTCCAGGAATTAACAGGAGCCCCCAGCTGACAGCCATCAGGGGAACAGAGACCTCCACTGTACAACCTCATGGGACCAAATTTGGCCAGAAACCGACACCAGCTTGGAAATGGCTCCATGTGGAGAACCTCCAGTAAAGACTCCAAGCCTGCTGACACCTTGATTTCAGCGTTCTGGGACTCCAGACGTGGGTTAAACATGGCTGCACTATGCTGTACTCAGGCTCTGATCGACAAAACTGGAAGGTAATAATGGCAACAACAGAAAACAAATACAATTTGTAACAAAAAATAAATAAATCTTCGATCAGAAATAAATATAAATAAAATTTTTCAAAATTTAAAAAAAGAACATTTGTTTCATGCATTTTGTGTTTGTATGTCATTTTTCTCTATCCAAAAAAATGTCTCAAATCTGAAAATTGTTAAGGTGCCTTTCATTTACAAAGGTTAACCCTGCTCAATAGTGTCAAACCAAAATCATTGCAAATCTAATTTCTAATCCACCTGTCCAAAACATCAACATTGAAAATCTCATTAGCATTCCTCCAAAATAGAAATGAATGGCATTGTGGAAAGAGAAAACAATTGAAGGACAAAAATGTGGAGTTTTAAGTCAGGCAGACCACTGAAGTTTTCTGAGGTTTAGTTTCTTTGTCCTCTAACAAGAGCGATAATGATGCCTGCCATTCCATCCTTATTTCACAGGAACATGCAATTAAAAGTCATTTGAAAACAAGGAAAACACTTTAGATCTTTAAGTACTATCTTCTTATAATTTTCTTGCCTCAGAACTCACAGCTATAAGAACTTGCTTCCCAAGTCACAGAAATTATCATGCCATCTTTTTTAAAAATGAATATTTATGGAGGTTGATCACAGGTTTAATATTTGGAAGGAAAATTTTATTACGGATGATTGACCTACTCTGTCTAAGAGAGCTGGAGTTTATTCCTTACACCGTATTCTTTTCAAATCCCTCTCACATGCTGCCTCAGCGATAGGGCATCAGTCCATTCACTCAAAAGATAAAGACGAAGTTCCTTAATGGCTCTCACATTAGGACAATGTATTTTTTCTACAATCAGCACAAATTTTGTTCTTTATTTTACTTATTTTCCTTTTTTGTATCTGTAGCCTATTGTTTGTTCAAGACTTATGCTTTGAGATGCGTCATTACACTCATTAGAACCTTTTCACATTTAGAGAAAATTCACAGTAGTTCTAAAAAGCTCAGGAACCTTACTTCCCCCTCAGTGATATCCTGATATGTGTTTACTGCTACTAAGATATTTCTTCATTAGCACACAGTTATACATTCCCCAGTTCACTCTTTTCTTCAAATTTTCCAATTAGTACTTTATGTTAATGAGAATCATAATTTAATATATTAGAGTGTAAGTGAAAGTCTTTGACTTACCTCTACCTTTTTAGCTAGCTAGATTGGGACTGGGAAAATACAGGCTGGCACAAAAGTAGGTTTACAATCATGAGCATTCAAAACACTGAGTTTGTCCTTGTATTATTATTTATCAATTGTTATATTACTTTCCATACAGACAACTCTAAACCTACTTTTGCCCCACCCTGTATATGAATTCATATGAGACCTTCCAGGTTCCTTAGTTGTAGGGAACCATTTCGCAAGGCGTGGGAATGTAGCTGAACCAGTGGGGAGTTCAACAAGCAAGACAACGCCTACGGAGAGGTTTTCCCTTGGGAGATCAGGCCTGCATTATACTTAGGCTGCTTTGTGACTTGCTGTTGGTAAAACTCCCTCACCCTGAGTTCAGGCAGCAAACGCTTGCTGCATATCTTTAAAGTAACTTCCTAACATCTGTGCTAATTCTCCCAAGGACTGAAGTGTAACCAGACCTATTACTTTTATCATTCCCTTGCATTTGCAACATTTTTTCCTTGTTAATCTGTAAGAAGTAATCATTAACATCTTATCCGTTGCTATCTGTAAAAAGTAATTACTTTAAGCAAACCTAAGCATAATGAATGAAAACCTTCTTTCATGTATGCTATTAGAAAGCCAATAAAAGCTTGTCAAGGGAAGGGTTGGGGCACTCTCCTCTTGAGAGAGTAGCCGTGCCATCCCTTTTCCTCAACAGGACTCAGTAGTCTGTGTGAATGTATCTCGTCTCGTGCATAACTCCGTGGATACTGCTGACTGGTGTCTGCATCACTTAGTAGAGTAACTATGGTGAGCAGAATAACGGCCTCCCAGAGCCATCCATGTCCTAATCCCTAGCACCTAGGTTACATTACATGCAAGACAGAATTAAGGTTGCACATGGAATTCAAGTTGCTAATCAACTGACCTTAATGGAAATAAATTATCCTGAATTATCTAGTAGGCTCAATGTAATCACAGTGTCTATTAAATATGGAATATGGAGGCAAAAAAGTAAGATCCAGAGAAGGATGTGAGGATGATGACTGGCTCTGAAAACAGAGAAATGTATCACAAGGTAAGAAATGCAGGTGGCCTCTGGAGGGCAAGAAAAGGAATTCTCCCCTAGGTCCTTCCAAAAGAATCCAGTCCTGCTGACACTTTAATTTCAGTCCAGTGAGACTCATTTCATACTTCTGGGCCACAAAACTGTAAAATAAATTTTACAGTTGTTTTAAGCACCATTACACTTGTGGTGATTTATTATAGCAGCAATACAAAACTAATCCAGCTAGTACTGATGCAAAGAACACTGAGGAAAAGGCCATGTGTGCTGGCAGCACCAAGAAGTCACTAAGTCTGCTCCAGGAAAGACCAGCCCTAGAAGAATTTATGAAACCCAGGTTTTCCTCCACACACTTTTTCCAAAAAGGGGCAGTATTGGCATGGCTGGCATTGCCTGAACTACAGCAAATGACTGATGCCACAAAGGATTGTTTGCAAGAAACAAAGATAATTATAACATCTTCTCCAAACACGGTTTTCTTGTGTTACTGCCAAATGATAGATTCCCAAAGTCTTGGCTTTATACTGGATCATATTACATGTGACAAGGCAAGGCTAACAGGCAAACAACAGCTCCATTCCATATATCTCCACTGTCATTCCAGGCTCTTTAATATTAACCTGTAATTTTAGTACTCCTCCTGTTCTCTGAATTCTGCATGAGGTAAAAAATGATTAGAAGTGCTCCATACATTTTTTTCTGTGAAGTATTGACTAAGTCCAAGTCTTCAAATATCAGCTATTTTTAAAAGACATCTTTTTTGATCAAAATAATACTTTTTACATAAAACAAGAGCTATTTTTCTCAAAAGGAGAGCCTGCTCTTTAAATATACTCAATCATTAGATACTTTTTCAAATTATTTGCTTATTATCTTCAGTACTTTTGCAACTGGCACTTCATCAAGAGATCTCATTAGATGCTCTGACAGAGACTAGCAAAGCCTTGGGCAGCTGAGAAGTTCATTCGTCTTTCTCTTCCATTTTCCCTTAATTGAGTTGATGATTTTTGCCTGGAGTGGTGTGAGATGTAATTGAATGTTAAACTCAAGAACTACTTGGACAACCTTTGGAGCACTGTGGCTTGGATGCTACTAACTTTCAGTTCAACTCTTTATTTTTTAATCACCTTCCCTAAGGCAATTTATACTTTATAAATCTATTTCAATAGCTAAGTTAATACTGATATTTATATTTAAATATATTGAACTAAATTAGGATTTAGCTCTATACATATTTTTCCTGAAAAAGAAATTTGAACAAAAATTTTCTTTATAATTTAATGTACTCAATATGATTTTTACACATGTACCAAATTTTACTAACATATTAAATCAATAAATCAATTAAACAAATCAACACAACTTCATCAACTATGTCTTGCCAAGAAACCTCAGGATTTTACAATCTTAATGCTAACAATAACGGTAGTAATTATAATAAAAATAAAATGTTTTATACTCCTTTAGTATATTTTTCTCTAGTCATCTATTTTTCCATTAACTTATTCAGATATAAATTATGTATAATAAAATACACCTACTTAAGGGTTTAGTTTGATAAATTTCTTTTAAGATATTATTTATTTTTAGAGAGAGGGGAAGGGAGGGAGAGAGGGAAACATCAATGTGTTGTTGCCTCTTGTGCGCCCCCTACTGGTGACCCAGCCTGGTCAGCAAATCAGGCATGTGCCCTGACTAGGAATCAAACCGGCAACCCTTTGGTTTGCAGCCTGCACTCAATCCACAGAGTACACTAGCCAGGGTTAGTTTAATAAGTTTTGACAAATTGTACATCCATGTAACCACAACCAAAATCAAGATATAGAATATTTTTGTAACTCCAAAAGTCCACTCATGCCTGCTTTGCAATAAATTACCACCTCCTCCATTCCTAGACATCTACTAAATGCTTTTGTCATTTTATGTTAGCTTGTCTTTTTCAGAATATTGCATAAACAAATAATGCAGTATGCACTTTTTTATTCTTGTTTATTCTATTACAGTTGTCCCAATTTTTACTCCTTTGCCCTCTTCTGTCCAGCCCACCCCCCATTCTCACAGTCCATTCTTACACCATTGTTCATGTTCATGGGTCATTCATCCATGTCCTTTGACTAATTGTTTCCCCATCTTTCCACTATTCCACCATGCATTCCTTTCCTCTGGCAGCTGTCAGTCTTTTTCCTGTTTCCACATGTCTGGTTCTGTTTTGATCATTAGTTTATTTTGTTCGTTAGATTCATCTTATAAGCGAGATCACATGGTATTTGTCTTTTGCTGACTGGCTTTATTTCACTCAGCATAATAGTCTCCAATTTCACCCCTGCTGCCGTAAAAGGTACTAAACACTTTTAGTGTCTGAATTTTTCATTCAGTGTAATATTTTACAGATTTGTTCACATTGTTGAAGATACCAATTGTGTGTTCCTTTGTATCTCTCTGTAGTATTATGTTGTATAGATATGCATTCCTCTGTTGTTGGACATTTGAGTTTTTTACAGTTTTTGGCTAATAAGAATAAAACTGCTAAGAATAGTCCTGTAGAAGTGTTCTCATGGATGAAAGTTTTATTTCTTTTTATAAATACATAGAAATGTAACTGCTAGCTTATATAGTAAGTGCACATTTAACTTTATAAGATACCACCAAACTGTTTTTCAAAGTGTAGCATTTTAATTCTCTTTAGCCTTACACCGACAGTCCGGTGGCCCTGTATTCTGGACAGTCTTTGACAGTGTCAGACTTTTTAGTTACAGTCATTTGATGCAGACACTGTCCTGCAGCGTCTATGACATCATGGATGAGACATAAGACATTCACATGGACTACTGAGTCCTGTGGAGGAAAAGGGCCAGCACAGCTACCCTCTCAAGGGTAGGGTGCCTTGGAGCAGCCTGGCCACTCTCTCAAGAGGAGATTACCCCAATCCTTCCTTCACAGGGTTTTTATTGGCTTTTAATTTGCCCAGGAATACAGGTAAAGTTCATTAATCATTGTCAGCCAGTAAGGATCAAACAATAGGTAATGTTCAAAGAACTAAAAAGGGCTCCCACTGAGTTGGGGTCTTATCACCTAAAAAACTACAGAACTCGAGGAGCTAAATTAATTTCCTGCCAGGGCCTTCATAATCTAATTAAGAGCATCCTCAGCAAGCAGGTTTCACAGGATTTTACATACTCCTTTTTCAGGTCTGATCATCCCGGGAAGTTGGCAGTCCCCAGTGTGGATTGCACCACCCCCATGTTATTGTCACAGGCTTGAGTCAGGCAGAGGAGACAAAGGCAGCCAGGAGATGTGGATGCCTCGCAGGCAGAATGAGGACTCAGGCTTTGACAAAGCCCAGGGGTGAAGGTCGATCACCCGCTTTTTCCACAGGCCCCCAAGTCCTTCCCTGGGGCCTCCATGGGATCATGCCTGTCTTAGGTGATCCCTTCCTTGGGGAATCTTACCTGTCATTGGCTAACTGATCAAGCATTGGGGGCCAGGCAAGGAGCAGAAACAGTGCTCCTGCCAGGGAGATAAGCTTGTCTCCTTAGTGGCTCCTGGTTTGGAGGTCTCTCACTCAGCCTTAGCCATGGGGGTGTTACAGCTCCTAAAACCAGGCAGGGTGGACCCCAACAGCCATTCAAGAGGCTGAATATGGTATTTCACTGGAATTTTGAATTTCCCTTATGATTAATAGTGTTTCATGTGCTTTTTTGCCATTCGTGTATGTTCTACTACAAAGTGGCTGTTCAAATAGTTTACACATCTTCTTAACAGGAAGTTTTATCATCTTATTATTTTATCAAGAAATATTTATATATTCTAGATCCATTTCTTTGTCAGACATATGTATTATATTTTCCTCAATCTCTAGCTTACATTTCAATTGTTACGAAATTGAATTTATCATTTCTTTCTTTAGTTGCTTGTGCTTTTTTGGGTCCTACCTCAGAAATCATTCCTTGGTCCAACATAGCAAACTGTCACTGCTTTATTGTATTATCTTCTACATTTTTTTAAATTTTAGCAATATATTATCTAGCTTTTATATCTAGTTCCATGACAATTTTGAATTAGTACTTGTGTATAGGGTAAGATAAAGGTAAATATTCATTTTTATATGAAAAATATAGCGGCATTAGCACCATTTGTTGAAAAGACTATTGTTTCCACATTGATTACCTTGAAGTCTTTATTAAAATTAACTACTAACATATCCCCACACTTTAAGGTCTGTTCCTTCGCTCTTTTTGTCCATGTTTATGCCACTACCACTGTTTTTATTACTCTAGTAATAAAATTGTGATGCCACTGTTTTTATTACTCTAGTCTTATGTCAGAAAATCAGTAGTGTAAGTTCTATACCTTTGTTATTTTTCAAAATTGCTTTTTCTATTCCAGGTCCTTTACATTTCCAATGTATGAATCAGCTGGAGCCCATGTGGGTCAGCCAAGGATTTAGCGACAACATATGTACAGATTTGGGAGCTCACTCTCTTCGTGATTCCTCTGAGGGATTCCCCTTACCTTTCCAGCTGCTATGTCAGTCCAGGGCTCTGTCCTCTGCCATCTCTGGCTGGTAGGATTTAGCCATGTGCTGTCATGCAAGAAGCACACTTGCAAGGTCTCTCTTTCAAGAATAGATTCCTCTCTGGTTTGTGACTGTTTTTACCTCCAGATTCCCACACAGCAAAGGTTAGGGTCAATCAGGAGATTTGAGCAGATATTATACTCATATTTTGGGTCTTTTCCTATCTGTGGTTCTCAAACTTCTAGGGTTTTTCTCTAAATTTCAATCTTCCCTGCCAGCCAAGAACTCTGCACTTGCAACCTCCAGGTTCCAAAGATGTGATTCTCTGTTGCCGTAGCTGTGGTGACTGAAGACCATCAACCTCTGCCCCAAGAGCCAAAGGTCACAGTTGTTAGCTGCTTCAGTTGAATCTTTCAAGGATAAACTTGTCTC